>CAJNDS010000846.1:560000-665000 GCA_905221605.1 Symbiodinium natans | reverse complement strand
TGTATTTATATTATATATTTTATTTTATATTTTATATGTAGTTTATTTTAAATTCCCATTATTATGTATTTTATATTTCGAATTAGGTCTTAAATATTAAGTATCAAATATAGATTATATAATATTATATTATATTATACACATTTATTGAAGGCTATATATATATATATTAGACATTAAATATTAAGTATTATTTATTCTATGTTTTGTACTATAAATGAAACAGTTTGTATTATATTATATTATATCATAAACTATTATCTTATAGTATATCATAAACTTTTATATTATATTATATTACATTACATTATATTATATTATTTCATACGTTTTATAATGTATTTTATATGATAGCTTATATTATATCCATTTTTATACATTATATTATATTGCCGTTTGTTTTTTCAATATTTTATTATATATTCCATGACAATATTTTATATTGTACATGATATGTTATGTTAAAATTAATATGAATCATACTAATATTGATATTAATAGAAACAAAAATATCAATAAAATAAGTATAGATATGCAGAATATATTGGTCGATCGCGTCGGGAACAACGTACCAAAACTCGAGTTTAAGCGCCTCGAGATGCGTTTTGTGTGAGAGGGTTGTCGATCGTGCTTCGAACACGTACAAAAACTCGAGTTTTCGCGCCTCGAGATGCGTTTCGTGTGAGAGGGCGTGTCGTCAATCGTGGCCGGAAAACCTTTCCAAAACTCGAGTTTTAGCACGTCGACACGCGTTTCGTGTGAGAGGGTCCTCGATCGGGTTCCGAAAACGTACCAAAACTCGAGTTTTCGTACTCGAAGTCGAAGTTTATTTTCTTTTTGATCCTTTTTTATTTATTTTTTGATCCTGGGCTGCGTTATTTTTTTTTTGATCCTTTTTTTTTTTGATCCGGCAGCCACCCCGAGCTGCGGGTTTATGGTCGAGTCATGGGTTTGGGTTTAGGGTTTAGGGTTTAGGGTTTAGGGTTTAGGGTTTAGGGTTTAGGGTTTGGGTTTTGGGTTTAGGCTTTAGGTTTTAGGCTTTATAGGGTTTAGGGTTTCTGAGTTTGGCTTTTAGGATTCAGGACTTTGAAGCTACGGGATCACCCTGTCCATCCGAGATATGGGGTTAAGAGAGGGGCAGCAAGATTGTCAGCTCCCAGGCCGTTGGCTCTCTGTTGTTTGGCTTCCCTGCCTCCATAAGTCCCGAACGTCTACGTCCCCAGCTAGATTCATCCCTAAACTCTAAACCCTAAACCCTAAACCCTAAACCCTAAACCCTAAACCCTAAACCCTAAACCCTAAACCCGTCGATTTGTCTAAGCATCTTCCGGAGAAGCAGAAAATCGTCCTGTCCATGCCGACTCAGGCGGCGGTGACCAGCCTGTGGTCTCTCTCCACCTTGGAGAAGCCTCGGTTGCTGCCGGCTCTGGCACGCCAGGTTGGTGTCAGGGTTTAGGGTTTATAGGGTTTGGGGCTTAGGGTTTAGGGTTTAGGGTTTAGGGTTTAGGGTTTAGGGTTTAGGGTTTAGGGAAGCGCTAGCGGCCATGGATTCCAGCAAGCCTTTTTTTTGTCAACGCTTGAGTTCATCAGACTAGTTGCAAGAAATCTACACGATTTATCATGGTCTGGCTTGTACATTCACATCATATGGTTGCGATTATGCTCTGATTCTTTACATCCATAACGTGTCTCAGCCAGAAAGAAGAATCCCGGCCCATTTTCCGGAGGCCATGCTGGCACAGCTCTCGCCGATGGAGTGGGCAAACAGCCCCAGCCCCAGTTGCCCCTGGCGTGGCTCTTGCTCAGGAACTCAAGACTTAGGTATCGTGATGAGGTTAGCTATACTAACGCTAAATTTCGCAGTACCCTAATATCATGGTAGCTTGCAGCTGAATTTGAAGTACAAGACCCCAGCTTTGCATAGATCCCGAGACCTTGGAAGGCTATTCAGGTTTCATGCACCTGCAATCAAAGAGACCCTCCTAAGCTCGTACGTCCCGCTGTGTACGTTTGTCTACACACACACACAAATTGAACAGAAAAAGAAACTATATGTTTATATAGATATATAGATAGATAGATAGATAGATAGAGTATGGCCATATATATATGTGTATGTATGTATGTATATATATATATGTAGAGAGATCATTTGCTTGTTTAAAAACATGGAGAGAGAGAGAGAGAGAGCGGGGGGTTTCCCCCAAGCCCTGCAGAAGAAGAAGAAGAAGAAGAAGAAGAAGAAGAAGAAGAAGAAGAAGAAGAGCGAGAGAGAGCGAGAGAGACAATTTTTTGGGTTTGGTTGTCATGTTTAGGGCTTGGGGTGTGGGCCCTCTCAGATTTGGTGCATGGCAGGTCTTTGGGCTTTAGCCAATGCCGGGATCCATGATCCCAAGTACTTCGAGCTGGCGAAGGCTCTGCAGAGAGTTTTAGCTTAGTCAAAAGTCGTACTGTCTGGTGCGAACAGGTTGTTTCGAAGCTGGTTAAAAATAGTGGTTCTGTTATAACCCACCCCTTTTTGTTGAATATCCTGCGGGTTTTAATCATGCAAAGCTTGCCAGGAAGAACCTGATTCCATCGAAAGGAGCTGCTTCAAAACGTGAATCCTGTTAATATGAGGGTCCTGTTTAAGCCCTAGCCTCCGAACAGTCTCCGGACCCTCTGCTGCAAGGCTTTCCTGTCGTGACTGTAGCCTCCTAAACCCGAAGTACCAAAAAGCAACAGAAACAACATGTACCGCCCGTAAACCCCCCAAACACCCTAGGATCCCCGCGCACCCCTGAGATCCCTAAACACTCCCCCCCCCCCCCCCCCCCCCCCCCCCCCCTAAACCCTAAACCCTAAACCCTAAACCCTAAACCCTAAACCCTAAACCCTAAACCCTAAACCCTAAACCCTAAACCCTCAACCCTCAACCCTCAACCCTCAACCCTCAACCCTAAACCCTAAACCCTAAACCCTAAACCCTAAACCCTAAGAAGCCCAGCGCTGAGAGGCGCAGCTTGGCCAGCCCGAGGCCCTTGCGGCCTTGGCGGAGCAGAACCCCTCCGGTCGGGCTCGCAGAGTTTGCCGGTTTTTTGTTTTGGGGTTTTGGTGTTTAGGGGTTTTGGCGTTTAGGGTTTAGGGTGAGGGTTTAGGGTTTAGGGTTTAGGGTTTAGGGTTTAGGGTTTAGGGTTTAGGGTTTAGGGTTTAGGGTTTAAAGGGTTTAGGGTTCAGGGTTTAGGGTTTTCTCGGTTGCAAAGTAGATGTTCTATTGTTCTATGGCCCTGAACAGTCGGTACTTCTGGGGGGTGCAGGGGTTTGTTGCACGTTGGGATTCAGGGTTTCCAGATTCAGGGTTTCCAGGGTCTTGGGCTTGGAGTTCAGGGGTAGGGTTTCCTCTATCCAAAACTTGAAGCCCTAAACCCTACACCCTAAACCCTAAACCCTACACCCTAAAACCCTAAACCGTGACCCCCTCAGAGCTCAGATGTGAGAGGTGCGCTGCTGGCGAACGTGGCTTGGGCCTTCGCCTACGCCTCGGCGCTCCTTTCAAGGACCCTGAACCCCACAAACCCTATAAACCCTAAACCCTAAACCCCCTGAACCCACAAACCCTTGTAAAGCCGCGTAGGTTTCAGCTGTCTGTTAGGGGTTCAGGTCTATAGGGTTCAGGCTGGGCCTTCAATTTCAGGGATTTAGGAGTCAAGGTTCAGTCTTCATGGTGGACTGCGGGTTTTAGGATCATGGGAACAGGAAGAGCAACTCTTACGTTTGTGGCTTTGGAGTATAGTTACCGTAAGGCCTCAACCCTACACTCTAAGCCCTTGCATGGCAGTAGATTCCTACTACTTGCTTAAGAACCCCCCACAAAAAACACAAAATATTATTCCTTTCAAGGGCAATATAGGGATTATTAGTCTATATTTTTTGGGTGTTCTTAAGCAAATAGTAGATTCCGGCCAGGCAAGAGGATGACGAGAGATTTTTGCAGTCCATCCGCGTGGCAATGCCCCTTGGCATGACCAGCGCGCCAAGCCGCGGTCTCCCATCTTCTTTCTCGGCTTCCTTACAGGGTTTAGGGCTCAGGGTTTAGGGTTTAGGGTTTAGGGTTTAGGGTTTAGGGTTTACATGACAACGCACAACCTCAGAAGGCACCATATCTCGGAGAGATGCTGAAGCCCATGAAGCCCGATACACCCAGCCCCCTGGGAGGATCCAAAAAGTAGTACGTAGAATCTTTGAATAGTAGCCTCTACTACCATATTGGGTCATGTTTAGGAAGCCCTTTAAGGGGATCTGCTTCAAGAATCCACCCTAAACCCTAAACCCTAAACCCTAAACCCTAAACCCTAAACCCTAAACCCTAAACCCTAAACCCTAAACCTTGTTAGGATCCTCCCAGGGGTTCTGGAGGCAGACGAAGGCTGCCCATCCTCTTCGCCTCTGCAGGCGTGCCCTGGGCGCCGAGCTGGGGCGAAGCCAGCACCCTGAGGTCGCGGGTTTGCATGCCTTGCCGGAGTGAAGCTCTAAGAGGGCTTTGGGTTTAGGGTTTAATTAGGGTTTGGGGTTCTAAGACTTGAGGGGTTTTGGGCTTGATTGAAGGTTTTGGTCAATTGCAGCAATCATAAGAAGACAGTGTTCCAACAGCTCACATGTCCACCGGTGTCACCGCCCACGTAGTCTTGCACAAAGAAAAGCATTGATTTCAGATGGAGCATTTTTAGGAGATCTGCGATGGGGCTTCAATGTGGCTCGAGTCTACAGCAGCGCACATGGCAACAGAGTTCAGGGCTGGGGGTTTTTTGATTTCCGGGTCCACGTTGACTTTTCCAGCTGTTGGGTACCTCAGCAGCATTCTGATGTGTGTAGGTCCAGGTCCACGGAACAAGTTTTCCCACAAGAAGGCCTTGGGCACGCCCTTTCCCAGCGGTTCCTGATTTCGGCTGGAGATGGCCATGCTAGCGGTGCGCCTCCTGAACAGTGCATCTGAAGTAGCTGTGGAAAGCAGCAGTGGAGAGAAGACGCTCGTGCTGAACCTGGATCTGAAGCTCCAGCTATCGATTGCGAACCTCTTGGAGGTGCTGCTGAGCCAAAGCGCTTTTGCAGATATCAATGCGACTTCAGGAGGTGATGACGAAGGCGGAGATGCAGAGAGCGAAGGAGGGCAAATTGAAGCAGCTGCAGGTGATGCGGCTGAACATGTTCCTTCGTGGCAGCCGTTGCTGGAGTCTGAGGACATGAACCCAAGTAAGGGTTGGACCCCACAGCTGCCTCGGGTTTTAGGAGAGACCCCCAACTACTCAGCATCGGAGTGGCTCTCCGAGACACTGCCGGTGCCTTCTGCATGGGAGTCCCTTGATGTACTCCCAGTTGGCGGCGGCCGTCCCTCGGATGAAGAACTGTGGTTGCGCCGTGCGAATGCACGCAGGAGGCAGATTCAGAATAGCAAAAGTCGCCCTGAGTACCTCCGCTATATCTCTCAGGTCAACAAGGAAGACCGGCTGGCAACTCATCCCCGGACTCCCAGCCCCACACATCGGATCTCCAAGCGGCAGTTCGACCGTGAGCTCTCTGAATGGCGTCAGAAACTCCGCTTGTTCGATGGGTGCGAGCCCGACTTGGCTCAGGAGTCATCAGAGCTGCACCAACATGTTCAAGGTCTGTCGCAAAGCAAGCCTTGTCCGATCCAACTTTTCCCCCATCTGTACCAATAGATACCCCGACCGATGATGATCAAGGCTTTGGCCCAGAGAAGGACCCTCGCTGTCGTTTCAGGTGTCATGCCTGGCGTGGAAGAGAAATGCTCGGGGGGCATGTCGTCAGCTTGCGTGTGTTGAATCAGGCAAATTCAAATTCGCATACGCGTGCTCATGCCCGGTTTCTGTTCACCAACTCCACTCGAATACTTGAGCTACTCGTATAGGACGTACCTTTATAGAGTTCCAATATAATACGATAATATATATATATAATACTATTTTGTATTCTATTATTTTATTTTTTATGTATACATATCTATGTGCTGCCTGTAGCTTCATATTGGAGGCACAGAGCCCTCCGCTACCGGCGTGGGGCGGCGAAGCGCCGCGAGTGGAGGTGCGTTCGGGAGGCACGAGATGGCGTGCTTGCAGGTTTATGGGGGGGTTTACGAAAATAGGGGACCCCTAAAATACACCCCCCAAATGGTAGGGTTCTCCCTTATAATTCAGGACCCCAATAAGGTACCCCTACTTTCGAAAACCCCCCATATGACTGCCCTCATCATCCCGAACAATCACTGAAGCCCTGAATTGTCGATGCCCTAAACCCCAAGCCCCCATAAACCGTGTCATCCCCATGTGAAGTAGGGTTTATATTACTGTTATTGGTGAGTGTATATTAGGTTCTTTTTTTCATTTTGGTGAGTGTACATTTGGGGATACAAGGAGTATAAACCCTAGTTGTGAGAGACTGCAGTCCCGGCAGGACTTGCACTGATCTACAAGCCTCCCGGATGGGAGGCTTTTCGGGGGGAAAGGTCGGGACATTGGCTTTTGGTAGTCTGCTTTGGTTCTCAGAAAAGGCCCTCAGCAAGAAACCCTGCCCCTGAAGCCGTAAGCCCTGGAAACCCTTTAGCCCCCATTCATGCATATAAAAACAGATCTCTTAGCTGTTCCCATCCATGCTCTTGAGTGCAAGAGCATGAGAGCTTCAGGAGCAAGTTGAACCATTGCACCCCTAAGCTTGACTTTTACCGCACAGAATGCCGGAGCCCGTTTCTTTTGGTCGATGTTCCGGCGGTGCCGCAAAGTGTGCTAAACCCCAAAACCCTAAACCCTGAAACGAGGGCTTGGAGCCCTTCGGCCCCACTTTCACAGAGCTTCCGGCTGATCCGCCGGTGGCCAACTTGTCGTGTTCTTTTTAGCGCAGGGATGCTGGTAGCATGGCAGTGGCCCGCCTCTGAGAGTCACGGTCCTTGAGGGTCTGGGAGTTCATGTGTGGATCTGTGAATATCTTCAGCATTCTTCAGTCATTCAGGCAAAGAGCTGAGCTTGGTATGGCCCCCGAAGCATTCATGACCAGTCCAACAAGCCTCAGCCTGTGAGCACCACGCAACCAACTTTTGGGGGCAATATTGGTTAGGTGGTCGTGTGATATGAATGGCTGCTGGGGGATGACAGAGATTTCGAAGCCGTTTCAAACAGTTGTCCCTGACCCCCCATGCAAAAAAAATGTAGGGAGGGATGCATCCCGAAACCCTAAACCCTAAACCCTAAACCCTAAACCCTCACATGTGGGCCCACTTGAGGAGCTGCACTCGGGTAAAGCAGGACAGCATCTCTGCCACACCATGGCTAGGAGATCCCCGCGGCACATCTGAACGCTGCAGCTTCACCGTTTAGGGCTTAGGGTTTAGGGTTTAGGGTTTAGGGCCCTCTAGCACCGAAAGCTCCACAAACTCCAGCATACCCTTAACCTGGCAGGTGGATGGCAGCGAAACTCGCGCTGCTTCTCGCGCGATGAGGCGTGGTTGTTTTGTGTGAGAGCAATACAGTACCGCTTCATGCAGTAAACTTCGATTATCATGATTGCTCTTGTTTTTGCAATGGTTATGTTTTTGCTAGTGTGATTGCTATTGTTATTGTTGGCTTGTGTTTTGAACATTGCTATTGCCATGACCATTTTGTCAGGATCGTGTGCATGAGCTATTGACTTGGCCGACCTCCCAAACTTTTGCTAGACATGCATGCATCCATACATACATACCTGCATACAGACATGCATACATCCACTTATTCAGCTATGTCTTCTTTAATAGACATGGCAAACAAGTTCGACGTAAGTTTTCACGGACAAGAAGCGCCCATGACATGTCGTGTGGCTAGTCTGCTTCCCATATTGCAATGTTCAGGCTGCGAAAGCATCTTCAATGCAGTTTCGGCACCTCTGCTCCATCTTCTTCCCAACTCCATGCATGCCTTTGTCTTCCTCACAAGGCTTTCGCAGGCGTAGGCAAGTTTGATCAATTACATGTTGCTCTCCGCTTGGGTCGCAGGTTCTGGTGTGGATGTGGTGCCCTAAGTCCCGCCACCGAGAGGCTCTCAGAATTTGTGGCCGCAACGCTGCCCTCTGAAACTGTGGGCAGCAAAGACCGAGGCTTTGGAGGCTCACCAGCTGGGGCACGGCAGGGTTGAGGGTTGAGGGTTGAGGGTTGAGGGTTGAGGGTTGAGGGTTGAGGGTTGAGGGTTGAGGGTGTAGGCTGCAGGGTCTCTCAGGGCTCAGAGGTTGAAGGATTGAGGGCCTGAAGTGTAGCGAAGTTCAGCTGGGATGCCTACTTTGGATCCTTGACCACCTTACATGCGGAGGAAACAAAACCATCAGGGTCCATGAGGAGGGGGATGTACCCTAAACCTTGAGGCCCTATAAACCCTAAACCCTAAACCCTAAACCCATTCTTCGCAGGACGCTTGGACGTGGCCTCCTCGGGCTTAGCGCCTCGGCCGCAGTCTCGGCAGCAAAGAAACGGCGAGGACTATTTTCCCATTGTATCTATTTAGGTCGGGTTTAAGGTTTAGGGGTTAGGGTTTAGATTAGGGTGCTTTCTATTTAGGGCTGAGGGTCACAGAATGACACACCGAAAGCGGGAGGGTTTGGGGTTTGGATCGGGAAGGGGTAGAGGACCGGAATCGGCGAGTAGAGCCCCTTCCCACAACAGCAAGTACTCAATGATTGAAAAGGAAATTGGGAACCCCATCTAGCCATGACATAGTATGCCAGTTCCTCCTTTAAACCCTAAACCCTAAACCCTAAACCCTAAACCCTAAACCCTAAACCCTAAACCCTAAACCCCAAACCCTAAACCCTAAACCCTACAGACCAGTAAGGCAAAGCTGTCTGTTCATCCCCATGGCTTTTCAACGCAAGGGAACCCTTGAACCCTCTACCAACTCACCCAAGCCCTCTTGACCTTATGGGCCTAATTTTGGGTGCATTTTAGTAATTCATAGAGGGACCATGAGGGAATATGATCAGTATTTATTCCGACCCCTATATTGCCGTATCTTTGTAGAAGCCTTAACCTCACACCCATGAGGTTCTGCATGCAGAGACCTACGAGGCCTTTCTGGACCTGCGGTGGCAGCAGGAAACCTGCTCTTACATGTCACCTGGAATATGTGTGCACAGGCTTGAAGCTACTCCCAAGCATAGTGTATAGTGTGCTTTGAGTGCACATCCAGATGTTCAGATTTTGTGCTTTTGGGTGGTTCGGATGCATCCTTCCAGTGGTTGGGGGATCTTGCAAGGGATTTCTAGTATACAAGTGGCCCCTCATTTCAAAGCCAACTATTGACCGACAGGATACCCTGAAGGTCGAGCGCGAGTACCTGGCTCTTGTGCATGGGTGACTGGGCAGGGTTGGGCGCATGCTGTGCAGATTAAGGGCTTGGGGTTGGGGGCTTGCCAACCTAAACCCTGGACCATAAACCCCTAAACCCTGAACCCACAAGTTGAACCAACCTGCAGGACAATGGGGCTGCTCTGAAGAAGGATCCCTTTGAAGACCTGTTTAGAGTGCGTAGGCACGTTGTATGTAGCTTGTTGCCGCACACAGCTTGCCGACATCTCTAAGGACTATGAAGCCAGGCCTACAATGCTTGGACGACCGCCTGTCAGAATTTGAAGGCAGGGCATCGCAACGCCTAAGCCCCAAAACCTAAACCCTGTAGCCAGGTTCTGCTTGTGCTTAATCCAGATGCTCTTTCTCTGCTCGTCAGAGCCGCGCATGTTGCGGTATGGAGGCCCCCTGACCCAGAACCCTCCGATAAAGTGCAGCCCAACTGAAGCTCGCTATACGCAGGCGGCAGCACTGTATCCCCTAATGGCCGGCCATGTCGAAGCTGCTCGACTCCAAGGGCGGCTTTGTGGGCGTGGGGATTCGGGGTTGAGGGCTCAGGGCTGTGTTCGCAGCGCGGTGGAAAGCAATTCTCGACTCGTAGCCGGGTCCCGAGTGCTCTTTTTAGCAAGGAATGTAGTTCCAGATGAAGTCCGCAGTAGGTACCTAAACAGGACTGCAGTGTTCTACAGACATTTACGGCAAATCCAGTCAAGGCAGCGGCTGGCTGACCTCTTCATTTTCGAAAGCATATGCACCCTTCTCCAGCTTGACCCATGCATCATGGCCCTAAGCCCCTAAACCCCTAAACCACTAAACCCCTAAACCCCTAAACCCCTAAACCCCTAAACCCTAAACCCTGTAGGGTTTAGGAGAACCCGGGCATTCTTGCGAAGGCTGGGCGCTGCCCATCCGCCTGCTTAGCTGCGGCGCTTTGCAGCCGCCCGTACGAACTAATAAATTTGCTAAGGAGAAATGCCATTTTGGCTTTGGGTTTCGGATTCAGGGTTTAGGCTTACTTACTTCTCTGTTGAACTGTGCAATCTCATGCGACCCGGTCCTGGCGCACATGATGCTGCTGAGACTGTCATTTTTCTGAGCGGCAAGCATTTCTTGGGCATTGAAGCTAAGCTTTCACAATTTGTAACATGCCAATGTCGCAAGTTCTGCATGTAAGTGTACAAACTATCCTTCTTTCGCTGGCGTCGCATCGACTTCGGTTCGCACTACGAAGCACCCATTCTTCTCAAACGTTGGCCCCGAACTTGGGCTGCTTCGACAGATGCTCCACGGTCGCTAAGTCGATCCTGCGATGCGTCCCCTAAACCCTAGACCCTAAACCCTAAACCCTTAACCCTGAACCCTAAACCCTAAGCCCTAAACCCTGAACCCTAAACCCTAAACACAGTCCTCACCTGAGCGCGGCTCGACACAGTGCTGAGCGGTTGGCTTTGAATCTTTGTGGTATCCCAGCATCCTGGGGTGATCGTGGGTCATCGTAGATCCGTAGCATCTCCTCCATAGAGATGTACACGCACATGTATATTTCCTGAGATCGACTTCTGCTTTTTCACCCTTGTATTTGAGCCATCCCCTTGTCCTCTGTGCCTTTCGCGACTCACCAGTCAGACCCATCAGCCACCACCAGTTAAGGTGCCCTAGGTAGGCCCTTGGGACATTTTATCTTCTTCCTTTATTGGGTTCAAGAGGATCATCGTCAGGAAAATTGTTCAGAGGGTTTTGAGGACCATCCTAGTGACGTCCTAGTGTATCGTAGAGCCCCAGAGCTCCAGCCCTAAACCCTAAACCCTAAACCCAAAGGTACACGCTGGTGGCCCTGTCGATCCTCACTGGTCGCCGGCACCAGATCCGCGTGCAGCTTGGCAGTCGCGGCTGCTTGGACTCCGACGGCCGACTGCCTCATGAAAACTTTCGACATCTGCTCGTCGAATAGCTATAGTATACAATATATAGTAGAATATATATATATAAGCAATATTCAGCATATATCACAATATATGCAATTTTTACACGAGATATGTGAGGGTTCTGAGGGTTGCGGGCGCAGGGTGCTCAGTCTCCTCGACCTGAAGATCTAGGCCCCCAAACCCGGGACAGTAGAGGTCCCAAGGTCCTATCTCTTTGAAGGGATAGATCTCTACTCAACCAACGTGCTAAGTGCATGGGCGCCCTTCCCCCGCCCCTTGAAACGTAACTCATGTTGCATGGGTCATGCACTATCATTCTTTTCCCGCGGCTTCTTGAGCACAGTCAGTCGCCACTGTAGCCTAAGCTTCTGGTGTGGCTTGCAGCCCAGTCCCCTGCTCGGAGCCCATCCTCCCCCTTTTCAAGGCCATGCTCGACGCACGTATAGATGTATGTGGCTTGGGGTTCAATCTGATTTAGTAGGAGTCCTGCTTGGCCTCAAAGCTCGTCGCGAAGTTAGGCCACCCCATCGTCAGCGACGGGCGCTACAATGCGAATTCCATGAATCAAGACCTTGCATGGTGCCTTGACTGTAGAAGATCTTGCTTTGAGGAGTCTTCGTGTGAACTGTCGTGGGGTCTTCGCGATTGCAGCGTTGCATTGTCCAAGATGCAACCAGACAAAGCATTCGGGGGTGCTGGGGCGGGGGGGGGGGGTGGGGGGTGTTGGTTGTGGCCCGACTCTAACCACATTGCCAGATTTCTGTGCGGGCAACGGACATGGCCTGACGCGCAGCGTTGTACGTGTGAAGCTCGTTCAGTGACCCTGAGCCTTCTTGGCTAGGCGAAATCAGAGCAAACCCCGCAGCTTTTGCAGGTGAGCCCTATATAGCAGAGACATGGATCAATGTCGGAGCCTTTTGTGCAAACCTGCTGTTCCTGTCTTGTGATGTCTTGTGCCATGCCATGCAGGTTTGAAGGTTCAGGGGCTTTAACCTCAAGGAAAACCATACTGCAGAGAGCTCTTTGATTGTATGGTCCCATGTCTTGCTTCGCTGCCTTCAGGTGCACCAGGCTCTTTCTGCACCGCAGCCGCGTGCGCTGCGTTGACATCGCTGACCAGGCGTGCTTTTAGAGTTTCGATTGTTGTTGTTGTGTTTTTTTTGGCTGCAGGGCTACGGGGGTGGGGATTTCGGGTATAGGGCTCCAGACAGCCCAGGAGCTCGATGTGACAGCGCCTCTGCCTGCTGATCTCCTCGCTGGCCTTGAGTCGCCCGGTATAGGGTTTAGGGTTTAGGGTTTAGGGTTCGGGGCGTGTTAAGAACAGATACTACTATTTGCTTAAGAACCCCAAAAGAATATAAAGTAATAATCCTTAAATTACCCGTAATAAGGAAGAATGTTTTGTATGTTTCGCGGTTCTTGGGCAAGTAGTATACCTAATGTCATAGCATAATTAATGACATGATAAGACCATCATATATGAATTTTAGGGCATTTCATGTATTATTGCTGTACGTAAAAGAATATACAAGTATAGTATTACAAGAATTCAAAGAAGTACAATCAGAATATAATGTCGTACTATTTCAAGAGAATATGCACGATATATAAGAAGTAAAAGATAAATAAATAGATTGTATATGTAAATGTTTATGTATACACATCATAATGTCTCAATAGAAGAAAACAGACAAATCGGTTCGGGTCAGGGACTGGCCGACTTTCTGAGGGACAAGGAGCTTCAGCTGTGTTTTACTGCGCCCGCCGCAAGTCCCCCTTCAAGCAGTTGCCCAAACCTCCTACTTGGCGCAATTTGGGGTACTGGGCCCACAAAGGGGCCAGACTTGCGAATGCCTGGCAGATGACTGGGGGTCCCTTGAGGGTCTCTTCAAGGGCGTCAAGGTCAAGCGTCCTCTAGGTCTCCATATTGCTTGGAGGTTTTGTTGGGGTGTCCGGTGTCTCGGAGTACCAAAAGAGAAACAGGGCAACAAAAAGAAAGCTGGCTGGCAGACTTCGCCCCAGCGTTGGCTGCTGTTTGCTTGCCTTTCTGCATGCGACACTTAGGGTTTAGGGTTTAGGTTCGGGTCTTTAGACTCATGGTGCACAACTTTGCCCTGTAAAGCTGCATACCGGTCCCGCGAAGGGATTGTAGAACGGGGTCTCGTTCATGCATACGCAACGTCTTGAAACGATCGCTTCTACCGTCAAAAAAGGTTGGGGTGGGAAGCCTTGAAAGAGCTCTGCCCACATGGTCAGTTCTCAAAATGATGGTCCCTTCTGGGTACCCTAAATATTTGGGACCGCCTTACAAGAGTAGGCCCCCCAAAAGAGACTTATAATGGTAAATCCCTCCCAAAGGGGAGGCTTATTTAGGGAAGTTTCCATATAAGAGTACCTGTCTCAAGGTGTCACTAGCTTCTATCTCTTTCTGCTCACGACGTCCTCTACCACAAAGTCAACTCTCCAGTCCAGGCATTTGGGAGCCGATGGCCACGAGCTGATGCGAGAGGCTGAGCAGTGCCTGAGAGAGCTGACTGCTCGGGTGCGCCTCGAGCGGCAAAAAGAGGCTGCGGAGTCGGGCGCTCTGACGCGGAAGGGGCTGCCTTTTGATGTCTCCCAAAGGATGCCACGAGATTTCAAGTAACATGCCCATGTTTGAAGCCGTGTATCCTGTGCAATCGTTCAGTTCGGGTGAAGGCAACGACGTTTGATTAGTTGTTGTTTCTCTTTGCTGCCTCAGACCTTGAAAAGTCCTACAGGCTGTTGGTTGGGAGGTGCTGGAGCCCTGACACCATGATACTCATGAGTATGTGATGGTGATGATGATGAACTTCTCATCATCCCGTCATCGTGGCTACACAACTGGGAGCCTTCCTTCGCAATTGGGAAGCTATAGCCTAGCACATTGAGTGTGTCTCCTTTTTTTGTGATCCAGACCTCTCTTATTCCATGCTTCAGAGGACGTCCTGCACGAATGCCAGGATCATCCAGGGCCTGCGCCGATCCTCGATGGCTGAGAACTCAACGAACTGTCGGTCTGGGAAATTTTCCAAGGATTAATGCACAAACCCCGTTTTAAGGGCATAAAGGTTGCTCCAGGGAAGCCCTAGTGGCTTTTGAAGTATGAGGGCTGAGACTGGTAGAGAGAAGGCCCCTTGACTGCGTAAGGAACTTCTTCATGTCTTTTCTTGCTATGGCCACACTTTTAGTCAACGACTTACAACCAAGCCCTAGTGTCTCGTGGTTGAGGCCGGTTGTGGCTAAGAGAACTAAATGCTGCTCTGGGGGCTCGGGGAGACGCTTAACTCGGAGGAAGCAGCTACAGTAGTTACAGGCGCAGCTCTGACTGAAAATGGCTGCAGATTTCGGGCAATGTGAACACATCACTAGCCGAACTGCCAGAGCCCTGCCATTAGTTCTCTGTTGCAACCTCACCCCCGCAAGACGACACCCTAAACCCTCACCCCCACACCCGAAATCTACACGAACCCCAAATGGGGATTTACGATTCTAGGGGTACCTTGTTGGCGTCCTTATAATCCGGAGATCCTACGTACTATTTGGGGGTCTACATTAGGGGTCCCTGATTTTCGTAAACCCCCAAATGCAAAGACTTGTCAGTCCGAGCCTTGCTGGGCACCTGCGCCACGGGCTCCGGTAGAGCTGCTGGAGGAGGTGGAGTGCTTTGGGGCCAGGGTTTCGGGTTTAGGGCTTTTTCAGTTGTACAGGGGTCTGAACTTCTTTTGTGGAGGCAGGTTCAGGAAAATCCTCATGCCGAGTCATGCATGCCTCACAGCAGCCGGTCAAGACTGCGTGCAATCAAGGTCCAGACACCTCTTGACGTAGACCTTCTCGGGTACTCTGTGGCAGGTTCTGCCGCGAACTTCCCACGCAGAGGCGCTCTGAAGTTTAGACTCATGATGTCACCTCGTTCTTGGCCCTTTCTAGTGTCACAGTCATGCATGTCATTTAGAGGCGTGTTAGGGCTGGGGTTTCGGATCCCACCGTAAACGACCCTACGGTTTGGTCTCAATCCAGGCAGATCCCGCCGAACCCGACGAAGAGATCGTCTTGGAGTTGGAAGGAGAAGGAGAAGTGAGCCTGGGGCCATCGCACATGATGGGCAGACATTTCGGGATTTCCGAAAATAGGGGTCCCTTCTTGGGGCCCTCCTTACTATAAGGGAATCCTACTATATTGGGAATCTATATTGGGGGGTCCCCCCTGTTTTCCCAAACCCCCCCTTTTTGCAGGACAGCCGAAGTGCAACGTCGCAAGAGCGCAGGACCGGCGCCGGGAGGCTCCCCACACGAGGAGAGTTCGGTCGAGAAGCCGGGCTTCGGCCTTGGAGTGTCAAGAATCCAGGGGGGATTTTCGGGCTTAGGATTTTCACAGTAAGACCCTGAACCCTGAA
Organism: Symbiodinium natans; assembly: GCA_905221605.1. Taxonomy (NCBI): domain Eukaryota; class Dinophyceae; order Suessiales; family Symbiodiniaceae; genus Symbiodinium; species Symbiodinium natans. The sequence continues at coordinate 649,303 of CAJNDS010000846.1, read as the reverse complement.
GCCTAAAGCCTAAAGCCTAAAGCCTAAACCCTAAACCCTAAACCCTAAACCCTAAACCCTAAACCCTAAACCCTAAACCCTAAACCCTAAACCCTAAACCCTAAACCCTAAACCCTAAACCCTAAACCCTAAACCTTAAACCCTAAACCCTAAACCCGAACGAAGGGATCCGGGGTTCTAGTGATTCTAGTGCTGCACCGCTTCCTGTAATTCTCAAGCATGGAAGGAAAGCGACATGGCAGCACTGAAGCAAAGAAGCAAACAGCAACGTTGAGTTTTCCACAGATTTTTCATGAGCAAGCGTGCTCATCTAGCTTGTTTTCTTTGATATACACGCACCACATATGCATATCCAAAAGCACGTGTATGTGCGGGGGGGGGGGGGGGGGGGGGGGGGGGGGGGGGGGTATACAGCATACGGTATACGTATGTCATAAGTTCGTTACATGCATGCATCTAGGCAGACAGCCACCGGTACATATGTACATATGGAATCAAGGGTGTTGCTCATCGGTGGTCGCCCTTTGGGTTGTGCATCGGGTGTCAAGATGACTGCGGATGGGCCCTTCCCTTCCTCCTGGAACCCGCAATTTTTTACCCTTAGTGTTTAGGATTTAGGGTTTCGGGTTTAGGGTTTAGGGTTTAGGAACCCCAAACCCTGTACTCTAAACCCTGAACCCTAAATGCCCTCTTGAGCTCCTCCACCTGTCATTGTGTTCACGTTTCTTCACTGGGATCGCCTCTCGTGCACATCTTAGTGCCACGCCAGCGCGAAAAAGTGGTTGTTCGCAGGGCATGGGGGAATGAGGTACCCTACATAATCCTTTAGGGTTTAGGGTTTAGGGTTCAGGGTTTAGGGTTTAGGGTCCTTAAGGGTATATATAGGGGGATGTAGAGTACCTCCTTCCATCATTCCCTACGAGGAACCGGCCAGTAAATGAACCCGTTTGGGCTTAGGCTTGGCAGGGCCCTTGGCCAGCACAACCCTGTTTTAACAAGAGGCCGAGTTTGTTTCAGGGTCAAGGGCTTCGGGTTTGGGATTTCAAGGGTTTTTAGGGTTGAGGTTCTGTGTAGTGCTTAGGTCTTAGGCTAGGACTCAGAGTGATTCTCCTTTTTTCAGGGCTTAGGCTCCCTAACAAGCGTCTTTTAATCCAAAAAAGGGGCACCCTTTTGATTCCTAGGGTACGCTTGGGCACTTAGGTCTAGTAGCCCTAAACCCTAAACCCCCAACCCTAAACCCTAAACCCTAAACCCTAAACCCTTTCATTTCCTACAAGTCACTGTCACGTTTTAGGGGGCTTTAAGGCTGCTCCTCTGAGGCCTCGATGCCTCGCCATCTGCCTCGGGGCCGGAGGTGCCCCGGGTTTCGGCGGGCTTTGTAGTGTTTATGGGGGTTTAGGGTTTAGGGTTTAGGGTTTAGGGGTTAGGGGTTAGGGGTTAGGGTTTATAGGGTTTAGGGTGTAGGGTTTAGGTTTATATAGGGTCTAGGGTTTAGGGTTTACAAACCCCATAGGGTTTAGGGTTTCGGGCGCCAATTGTGAAGTTGTTGTGAGTCAGTTAAATGGTCTAGGGTTCATAGGTTTTGGGGGTTGAGGGTTGCGGGATTAGGGCGCGTCTAGGAAGGTGCGCACAAGGCATGCCCACCACCGTCCTCAAGGGAAGGCAACGCTGAGACGCAGGCAAAATTCAAGAAACCTTTAGGTCAGGTGCGCAGATATTGCGGATTCCCAAAAAAGCATCAGGTTCCCTGAAAACCCACAAAAAACTGGGAGCCCCCCATTAAGGTGACCCCTCAAAGGAGACTCGGCGGGAGCTTCACGCCTCGTCTCCCCTTGCAGGGCGCAGCCTCCAGCAGCGGAGGCTCTTGGAGGCCCCCAAAACCCAGGCGGGTGCTTCCAGTTCGGCGTCGCACTGAGTTCTGTTTTCGGCATGTCATTTGCGTACCTGAAGGAACCACAGTTCAGGGTCTAGAAAAGTCTACAGGGAGTGTATGGCTTGTGGGTTAAGCTTGGGTTGATACCAAGTTTGTATGCAAGGCCTATATGCAATACTCTGTGTGCTTGCAAGCTCCTCACATGCAGGGCCTTGGGGCATTTTCAGCCCTACCCCTCGCAAGCTCACAGGTACCCAGAAATTGCTGCCCATACCCAAAATTGAGGGGACCTACTGAAGATCAACCTTGGTAGATGCCTTCTTTGTGCCCGCAGGTTGGGTCAGTCATCGCCTCAGCTCCCTTTGGGGTTACATATGCTTTTTGGCTTCTGGACAAAGGGGCTCAACGTAGAGACTCATGAAAGCAATATCTTCAAGTTCTGCACGGTTTGCTTCGCCAAGTACGCATCACTGGACAATCCATGAGCATGACACACTTCTGCGCCGGCCTCTGGTGCACTTAACGGCGCTCCCAGGACACAACCCAAAAACCCGAAATCATCCTAGGCGCGAATCCCTACGCCGGTGGAGGTTTAGGCCTAAACCCTAAAATCCTAAACCCTAAACCCTAAACTTTTGTGGTTCGACAGCAGGTACAACCCAGGAAGCCCGGATGTAGTTAAAATGCCAAATACAGGGGAATGCTCCCAAAAGCGATGCGAAATTGCACGCCCCCCAAAAGCAAAAGCAAGACAAATTGTCGAACAAACAAAGGAAAGCGTACATTTTTCTTGCATTTCGAGCACCACATTCTGCACTCTCCGGCGCAGGTGACACATTTGTTTCAATTTTTTAACGCATTCGCAAAATCGGTCGCATTTCTCGGATCCGTTTCTGTACATGCAAACACCACTAAACCCCAAACCCCCCTAAACCCTAAACCCTGAACCCTGAACCCTAAACCCTAGACCCTAAACCCTATCATGCCTATCATGCCTATAGTTCAGGCTTCGAAACTTGTTCCGTCGACCGAGTGGTGCTGGCAACACAGGTTGGCAACTGGGAGAACAATGGGAGCCCTAGGATTTGGGGTTTAGGGTTTAGGGCTTAGGGCTTAGGGTTTAGGGTTTCGGGTTTAGGGCTTAGGGTTTAGGGCTTAGGGCTCAGGGTTTCGGGCTCAGGGTTTCGGGTTTAGGGCTTAGGGTTTAGGGTTTAGGGCTTAGGGCTTAGGGTTTGGTTTTGGAAGACCTGAACCTGCACATGCCCACAACGATCAGAGGTTCAATCGCATCAAACATATATATAATAATTATTTATATTTATTTTTATACTTTTTAGAGGTGTGTATGTGTATAGACATATAGGAATGAGCACACGTGTCTCAAGGTGTGGAACAAAAGGAGTGCATGTCGCATCCGTATTCGGGGCCCTCAGCCTTCAAGCCTCACCACCCCTTCCCCCCCTTCACCAGAAAAGCCACGCTGCAAAGCACCTAGAAACCCAAACGTAGGCGCCGCCAAAGTATCGTTGAGCGGCAGCTGATTCAGCACACGGCTCTGGTAGCAAGGCGACTCTGCATGAGACGCTAGCTAAGGGCTAAGGGGCTCACGCGTCTTGGGGTGATGTTGTAGGGGATCTGGAGCAAGAATCGGAGTCCTTTGCGAGGTACGCCTTGGGATGCTTTGATATTTGCGCTTGTTGGGTTGAAGAGGATCATATTCGGGATTTTTTTCAGAGGATGTACCTTCAGCCTGTATTCGCTGGCTTAGAGATGGGGTAGCACCGTTTGAAATTGCCCAAGGGGATTCGGGGTTTATAGGGCTAATCCGTGAACAGTCGAAAGCATCTGCAATTTTGGACTCCTGGTTGTGGGTTTGGGGTTTCGGGTTGAGGGTTCAGGGCCTTGGGCATATAGGGGTCCAAGGGCAAATTTAGGCGTAGAAGACGCTGGGGAACATGCACATCGCCTGCTTTTGCATGCTTTTGAGAGGGCCTCTCGAACGGTGGGAAGCCCTCCTCAAACCTGCACTGCTTCACTTCAAGCGTCGGACAGCTGGGTAGCACCGAACCCTACTTTTACCAAAACTCTGAGCCCTTACAAATTGGACCCCACAAGGACACCCTTGACGTTTAGGGTGCAGGCTTAGGATAAATCATATCCCCGAGATGGGGAGACCCGCTGCCACAAACGTGCAGCATGCCATCCGAGCGCAGCACGCAGAAGCTCCCGGTAGAAAGACCCGCTTTGCTTGTTTTTTTTCCATGCTTGGTCCAGGGCTTTGGGCATGTATGGTTTAGGCACATTGATGTTGGGAGGCCTGCGATGAAGCAGACGCTTTTTTAGATCAGACATTTAGGGGTCTCCGAAATTTTGGGTACCTTCTTGCAGTCCTTATCATAAGGGAATCTATTTGGGGGTCTATATTCGGGGTCCCGTATTCACATACATGTCTGTATACGTGCGCAGAAGCCTTTCGCAAACGCCTGTTCAGTTAGCACATTAGCATGTTGATTTTGAGTGAGGCATGTTCAGCCAACAAGGAAGTCTTGACCGCCGCATCCTTCACTTATTTGAGGATCACAGCCATAGAAGCAGAGCAGACGTCAATGAGGTTGTTGCCATTGCTTGAATGAAAGCCGCTCAAAGTATTGTTGTTGTGGTTCTGTTGCTTTGTTTTGATACCATTTAGAATCATTAGTGTAATACAGCGGATAAATGGATCAATAGTATGATGCAATGGATGCTTACAAAAAGGTCAACATATCTACTGTGCACACGCATGTATGTATGTATATATATATATACATATACTGTAGTGTAGCATTTACATGAATACATGTGGTGCATATAGTATGTTTGTTTTTTATATCCACTGTAGCTCCCTGCTTCTGCTTCTGCAGCCGACCCGTGTGAGTAGCGCGAGGCCCAGTTGAGTCGAGACTTTCGAACCGTCGTCTTTGTGTGTGTGTGTGTGAGTGTGTGTGAGTGTGTGTGTGTGTCGTGGTTTTCAAGGATCCTCTCGTTGAGAGCCCGTGTAATCGCGATGAGCTGCAAGAACCCTCTAAGCCATATACACACTATAAGCTTGTGAACCCCATGAACCCCACAAGCCCTACAAATCTTCTGCAAGCCCAAATGCACCCTGAGCATCTCGCTAGGCCTTACAAACTCTGCAAACCCGATAAGCTCGAAACCCCAAAGCCTTACAAACTTCCAGAAACCCTGTGAGCCCGATGATCCCTATGAACCCTCATGAATCACTCATGAACTCTTGTGAACTCTTATGAACCTTATGAATCCTAGTTGCATCCGAGAGCCTCAGATTTTTCGGATCCCGGCTCCCACGAAGCAGCAGTCAGCGGCAAAGCCATAAGTTGTAGTTGAGGATATTGAGCCTTAGCAGCGTTCAGGGTTCAAGGGTTTAGGGTTCAGGAGTTTAGGGTTTGCGGCGGGGTGGGCAGCCACGGACCTGAATCTCTGGATACCTCTTCAAGCCGGCACACGCCGTCGCTTGAAGCGTTGTTGAAGGCAATGCCCATGGGTTTAGGGTTTAGGCTTTGGGTTTAGGGTGTAGGGTTTAGGGTTTAGGGTTTAGGGTTTAGGGGGTCCATGTCTCCGCTCATGATGTGTATGTGCAAGAGTGTGTGTTGATGCCTGGGGCTGGGCCAGCTTCTCTGGAGAATGCACGTGGAAGACAGTCGTATGGTACAAGTCACTATACAACTGACTGGCAATGCACCCTTGCCCCTTGCATATAAAAGAGCAGAATCCCTGGACCATAATTCTCAATATCACCCACAACCACACAGACCCACAATACCTGTGCCTGTTGTCTGGCACAACAAACTTAAGATATCTTCAGCTTCCCAGATATTCCAATATATATATATATATAGCTTACTTCGGGAATATGTGAAAGACAAGAGCAATCCCAATTGTTTTTGAAATTTATGGCCGTTAACTAGGCATTTGATTCGAAGATCGGGGGTCTGTCCCAATCTGCCCCGCTGCCCCTCATCCCTCCCCGGGAGCAGGTACGCCGCCGGGCTCATTGTGTACGCTTCTCGGCCCCCGGTTTCCGGTCCTTGCAGTCGAGTGGGTAACCTCTGTGAAGTAGCAGCATTCTCAAGTGGTAACCTTTCATTCCCAGAAGAAGCCGGGCAAGTACAGCATGGTTTCGAAGAAGGGTTTGAACATGAGCACTGTGTGTTGCTGGTTGCGCGGAGTTTGGACTTGGATTCGTTTGAGCTTGTTAATGTTCGGTAGAGTCCGGAAAGCTTGTATGCACCCGCTGTGATTTAGGGGTTCAGGTTGTATGAGTTTTTGAAACTGAGGGTTTTTGACAGAAGGGGCTTGGAGCACGGGCTCTAGTAAATAGTTCGCATCACAGACTGGAGGGACATACCAAAGGATTGCTCTTGGCAGCGCCCCTCCGCATGGGCTTAGGTTTTAGGGGTTTGGCGTGTTTAGGGCTTGGAGGGCACCATGGGTTAACCTAGTGGCCAGACGTTAAGCGGAACCGGTCAGATGCCACATCAGTGGAGACTTTGGGCATCCACAGAGTTGTATCTCTTCCGGGGGCAAAGGCTTCTTTTCAGGGCTCTAGTTCTTGAAGGGCAAGAAATACCCCCGAAATAACCCCTAAGGTCCCTTATTTAAAAGGCTCCCTCCTTCAGTCCCTTGAAGTTCTCCAAAAGCAGAGTGTTGCTCGAGATGTCCATGCGAGATTCGTTGCGATTCGCCGCAGCGTTTCAGCCGGCCAAGCCGGACGGCGCGACATGTGGGTTCTAGGGCTGTAGAGGCTTGCTAGAACCAACACAGAAGAGCTGTTGCTGTTTGTTAGAGTTCAACAGGCCAGTTTAGAATCATCGACCTTAAAGTATGCCCGCCCCCATGTAAGCCCAAGATACAGAGTTTTCACACCGCGAGCCCTGGCCATGTGCCATGAGCCCGACATGCAGACTCCTCAAGCAGAAGCCCTCACTAAGCCAGTCGAGGGCAACAGGCGCTCTGCGCCATTTTCTCGCGATGGCGATGGCTTTGACCTTCAGGTGTAGCTAGCAAGGCGCGCAAGGGAGCTGCCGGGGCTCATCAGCTATTCAGGCCAGCGTTCTTCCACGTAGTCTTCGAGGGGCGACGGCAGAGAGCCCTTGAAGAGAGATATTTCCACGAACTACGCGACCCTTGAAGTACCAAGAAAGCTCAAAGTCAACGTACACTGTCGTCTGAAATCTCGATCTGCTTGCAGGAACAGTTTCTACTGCAAAGATGAAGAAGATTGATTGCAAGTGAAATGCAACACCGAACTTCTCAACATGGCACCTTCAGCTTGGAACACTAACCCCCATCTGCGCTTGTCAGGGGCCATGAAAGGCGCGAACTCCGTGCATCCACAGCCCCCCAGGCCAGGAGAACCCATGACCAAGCAGGGGGTTCAGGATGTTCCTAAACCTTTCAACAGCCTGAGAAGCACGAATATGTTAAGTAAGGGGCGTCATGGTGGTTGCAGCTTTTGGGCCTATAGTTTCCCAGTGTTCAAGTATGTCATGACCCGCGAAGTGTTCTCACCATGCTCATGATCCATCGAGATCTCATTGGCCTGGGACTTGGGTTAAACCAGCTTGAGACGCTCAAGCTGCCGAGTCAGAGTCAGTGAAAAGGGGGCAAGCAATGCCAAGAAATGCATAGTTTGGATCTCATGTTCCCCGCGGAAATGAATCTTGGTGGTTGTGGGGTCTGGTATTTGAAGGCCTGGCCAGAGGAGTTACTGCAAGGCCGGAAGATAATAATATTAAAAATAATCATATTCGTAAAAATATTACTAATCATATTATGAATAACAATAATTGTCACAAAAAACATTAATAATATTCATAATGATGCCCCACAACACATGCCACACCGGCAAGCGATCCAAAGCCAGGGGTGTGCTTGCCTTCAAGCGCTGGCGGAACCCCCAAAGCTCTAAAACCAGGCCCTGCGTACCCTATACGTTCTCAAGCAACTATTCTAAACCCTTAAAAAACCCTGAAAGCCCTCAAAACTTTCAACCTTAAACAACCGCAAAAGCCGTGCACAGGTTCTCACCCGGCCATGTCGGGACCTCACTGAGCACTGGCTTTGCTCTCGTGCAGGGCAGATTTGCTGTAAGGTGTGCTCTCAGAAAATTTCACCAGCTGGAATGAGACCAACCGCTAGAGGTCATGAATCCAACTATCCAACCCCCCCCCCCGCCCCCGTCCCTAATCCCTCACCCCCCTTAAAGCCCAAGCCAGCCCTTGGATATCCCATTCGGAGGGACTTGACGAGCGAGTCCTTCATTTTACACCCAGGGGCGGCCACCGACAAGCCCCTCCAAAAAGAGCAGGACCACGAGGTTCAGCGATTCTTTGTTCGGGTCATGCGAGTTGAGGACTAGGGACAGGACTTACGGTTGAGTTCGACTCCTACACTCTTCCTCCTCTTCCTCCTCCATGGGGTAAGTGCCATCGACACCAGAATCGGAAGTAGGAATGTTTGGGATTGACAACACGAAGGCTTCAGCAATTATGCAGAGATGTGCGCGCTTAACCCCCAGTAGCCCGAATCCCCGACCTTACAACCCCATTCAAAGGCCTACGAAAGGACTAAAGAGAACCAACCTCCCCCCCCCCCCCCCCCTAAACCTTAAACCGTAAACCCTAAACAGAAAGGCCCCCCCCCCCTCACCTTAAACCGACCCTAAACAGAAACGCCAACCCCCCCCCCCCCCCCAAGCTTCTGCCGCACTCCTCGGTGCCAGTGCGCCGCCCGGGAAGCCCACGGCGATGACCCAACTGCAGAAGCTGCTTCGGCGACTCAGGCCGCGTGAATCTAAACGCACGAGGGTTTAGGGTTTAGGGTTTAGGGTTGAGGGTTTAGGGTTTAGGGACACAATTCACCCAAATAACCCAAAACTTCCTCAATACTTTGAGCCTCTTTATCATGTATCCCAACTGACCTGCAGAGTTCTGCATTACGTCTTAAGTTCGGCACTCTTTGAAAGGCTTCGTCCGGATTTGGCCGTGGGGCTTCGAGAACATGTAAGCCTGGTGTGTGAAGTCCTGGGCAGTCTTCCGGATATTTCGGGGTTAGTTTTCCTGCCGCCTAATTTGTGGTTTAGGGTTTAGGGCTTAGGGCTTAGGGTTTAGGGTTTAGGGTTTAGGGAAAGCTGCTGACCTAAGCTTCTGAAGCTCTTTCCTTCATTCGGCCAGGAAGATCAAACTACGAGATCCCGAAAGGCCGTGCTGCATAGACATGTCCAGACTCTACTGCCCTTGCACAAAGAACATGTGTGGATGGAGCCGCGGCAGCAATTGACTTTGCTGGCTCCTTCATTCTGTGTACCCGTACTCAACCCTGAACCATGGGAGGATGGCGTGGATTCGGCAGAAGAGCCGCCGTCTTTGCAATAGCTGGCGATTCACAGTGTTGACGACAGCCCGGTATCCCGGTGCCTCTTGTTGCCCTGGATTCGGCGAACTGCGCCCAAAAGCAAAGGCGGGTGTGGATTTGGGGTTTACGGGGTGACGACCCAATGCTATGCTTGGGCGTACCTGGGCGTTTGGGCTTTGAAGGGAGTGTGCAGGCCAGAATCTACTTAAGGGTTTCTGGTCTGGACTCTTCCTATGGGTGGTTGGCAAAATTATGGTCCCCTTTTGGATCCCTATTATCATACGGCACCTAATATTTGGGGTACTCCAGAGGGATCATTATTTTTGACAACCACCCCTATAGACCCCCCAGAGGACCCTTCCAAGATGCTCTAGGTACCTCCAGATTCCTGAAGGCACACTTGGGCCCAGGCCCTTAGTAAGGGGTACGTGGGGGGTGCAGGTTGGCCCCGGAACCCAACGATCCCAGAGCCGTAAACCCTAAACCCTAAACCCTAAACCCTAAACCCAACGATCCCAGAGCTCATACCCCACCGAGGCGCTCACGATCTACGCCCTTTTTGGCGACGACTTTCGTCCCTGGGACATGAGGGGGAGTTTCAGGAGTCAAGTCTCGGATGTGACTTCGTGCATATACATATATATATATACACTCACATACATACATAATGTATATATATATATGTATATATACATATATACATGCATATATATATGTATTTATTTAGATGCAGGCTTTTCAAGCTTTGAGATTGGAGGCGCTAGGTTGATGGCCTAGGGCTTCGCGGTTTGGGATCTGTTCAGGTGCGCAGGCCCCAGCCACCTGGATTCCTCTCAGTGGCCCTTGGACCACATAAAGTTGCGACGCATCCCTGAACCCTAAACCTTGAACGCGTTCCGGCAGAGTAAGTTTGGGTGGCAGGAAATCGCAGGTCTAGACCCCTAGACCCCTAAGCCCTAAACCCTAGACCCTTCTCACCCGAGGCCTTTGTGTCACACACAAGCAGACCGATGAGCTGTTCAACGTCCTTACAATGGCCCCTTGCTTGCAAGGGTTGGGGTTCTGGCAGTGGTTCCGGTGATGATTCTGGTGGTGGTTGTGGTGGTGGTGGTGGTGGTGTGGTGGTGGTGGTGTGGTGGTGGTGGTGTGGTGGTGGTGGTGGTGGCGGCGGCGGTGGTGGTGCAACCGTAAGAGAAGCCTGCTCCACGAGCTAAGAAAGGGGTCGGAATAAGTACGAATAGAATTCCCTTGTGGTATTCACCCCCAAAGCCCTATTCCAATCAAAAAGGCACCTTTTTGAAATCTGTTCTCGTATCTGCAGGCGGGCATGCATTCTGTCAAAGGCCTGACCACAAGCATGCCACGACATGTCGCAGCAGTTGTCACTGAAATATCTGAGATCGCCTGCCTCGTTTTTGGGATCGAGATCTTCGCGCAGAGTCTGGGTGGCTGGCTCAGCGGGGAGGGTGGAGTGGGGGGGATAGACAGCGGGGAGGGGGCAGGGGAAACGTAGAGGTCCCGAACCCAAGCCCACGCCCGATTCCTACTACTGACCTCAGAGAGGAAACGTAAGCAAATGACGAGAATATAGTTTTTGGGGATGGGGAGAGGCACTTAATGATTAGCAAGCGTGTCTGCCTGCATGCATAAATGCCACGCAGTTGAATGTATGTATATACATTCATATACATCTACGTGAGTATATGTGTACACCTACTTTCACATAGATGTATGCAAAGGGTGGGTTCCTTTTTGAGATGCGTAAGTGGACAGGGTCCAAACAGGCTGTGAGAGCACCCAACGAACATGTCTGAGTGCTGAGAGATCAATTCTGAGGCCTAGGGTTTAGGGTTTCGGGTTTGTTTAGGGTTTCGGGTTTGGGGTTTAGGGTTTAGGGTTTAGGGGTTTCGGCCCCCCTTCCCTGTGAAAGCCCTGGACCCTTCAACCCTTCAGGGGCGAGCTTTTTTATCCGAGGCTTCTTGGGATTTACCGGTTCCAAGAGCTCTCAAGCCCAGGACAGGAGGAGTACTTCCTCGGCCAGGGGCCCAGAAAAAAGGGCACTGGAAGTTCAGGGAGGGGCTCAGCTTGGCGGCTTCGTCATGTCCCATACACACCTATTGTTGCTTTTGTTTTCCTAGACTCACATATATGTGTATGTATATACATATATATATATATGTATATTCGATATTTTTTATGAGATTCTTGGATGATTATACCAGACAAGCCCGTGCCCTTTAGCTGAGGGTCCTGAGGGTAAGCATTGGACTGGGTGGGATCGTCCATGGGCACAGGCTGCAAGGTGGGTTGTCAAAGAGGTTGTGCTTTCCCCAGCCTTAACTCTAACGCCTCAGAATCCTTGAGGCCAGCGCGAAAAGCCCTGAACACCCTAAACCCTTAAACCCCTAACCCGGTGCCCCCCAAAACCTGTAAGATCCCCCCCCAAATGTGTGAAATAGATTCGCTTGGTATGGACCCTGCACCCCCCTCCTGTCTTGCTCGGGCCTCCAGCAAACAGGGCTACAGGAAATTCGCAGATGTTGGAAACCCCCAAGCCCTCTACCTCCTCCCGTTGCACGGCTTGAGATTTTCTGCGAGGATTTTTCTTTATGCTGGACTTCGGGTCTACCGTCACTTTGATCCTCGACTTGACATGGGCTTGGGCCTCGGAGCACTGGGAGGTTCCTAGTTCCTGGAGCTCTCGCAACCTATGGGGTGAGGACGCCAGAACACCATAGCCGAAGACAACGGTGTTGAGACTGCCATGGATATAGACTATTGGGAACCATGTCGCTATTCTTGGACTTCTGCCTGCTTGGCAGGCTAAACCATGTCTCAGTCCAGGTGGTCAGTCAAAGATCGCACATGCATGATTGAGCCAATGTGCTTTTGGAGCCCATGGGTTTAGGGTTTAGGGTTTAGGGTCTAAGGTTTAGGGTTTAGGGTTTATGCCCCCAAGCCTCAAGCCTTATAAACCCCCTATCTGCAGCAAGTTTGGGCTCTACTTCCACCGCGCACAGAGGCAAGCTGTGCTTTGCCCCCCTTCACAAGAAGGATGCCACCGAAGCCCAAGTGGTTTCCGAAGTTCCAGAAGGAGCTCCCTCGCGTGGATGGGAAGGCCCTCTGGCTGAATCAGGAGGTCGCCCTAAACCCTAAACGCTAACCCCTAAACCCTAAACCCTAAACGGTTGGACTCTTGAGCCCGTGAGACAGCACCTTGTCAAGGTGTTTGCCATCACCGGCACCACATCGGGGACCGGCTCCCTGACCGCTTCCTCGACTCTCTCTGGGTTTAGGGTTTAGGGTTTAGGGTTTAGGGTCTAGGGTCGGTGTTCGAGCAGACGGTGAAAATCCAGCCTAGGCTGCCCTGAGTCGTGCTTGCAATATCTATTTCCGAATACTCGATTACTCTGATTCCCCCTCTGATTCCCCCCCCCCCCCCTCCGCCCAAGTTGTGTTCGGATTGTTCGGAAAAGTGCTCCGGGCACTGCATCCCCCCCAACTGGATCATGCTTTCGGGCCATGCAAATGGTCGGCATTCTTGAATCTATGCGCTTTTGAACCCTCGGAGAGGATAGTCCAGCTGCTCCAGCAGACCCTCTGAGCTAAAGGCATGGTCACCAAGAGCAATGTTAGGCTTAACTGAGGCAAGGCCTTCAAGACACGCCTTTAAGGTCTGAATAAGCCCTGACTACACCAGGCTTCAGACCTGGACCCCAAACCTCAGCTAAACCCAAGCCCAGGATGGTAGATTACTGCCCTGTGCATTGCAATCGCCATTAACGCTCATATAAAGGGCCTCCTTGCGGCTTCATAGGGCACATGTCTCGCTCATCCTGAAAAGGTTTTGTCGCCGCCTGGACGGTTGCGCAGTTGGGCGGGGAGGTGCTGCTGCTGAACCGCAACTTGGCCGAAGCCAAGCCGGCTCGGGGCGACTGATTGCCATCATGGGCTAGCACTCTCTGATCAATCCTGAACCTGAACTGCTCCCTGAAATGCCCTTGATACGGGCCTCCTAGTGGCAGGTTCAGGCTGCGTTGGCTTTACAGGTTCACGGAAATGCCTCCATCCCCAGTCACACTTCTTCGCAGGCAAGTCTCAGCGCGTCTCTGACGCCATGGACCAGTTGAAGGCCATCTGCCCAGAAGGCAAGTACGTGGACGTGACTAGACAGAGAAAAGAATGACGGCTATTCTTCCTTTCTATATGTTGGGCACTGTACTGTAAGACCAGATGCCAGCAGAGGTGGAATGCGACCTTCAAGACTTCGAGAGCGTTCGCAAAGCGGCAGCAGAGATCAAAAGCAAGTACACCAAGCTTTACTGCCTTTCCAACAACGCTGGAATCATGGCCACGCCCGACGAAGCCACAAAGGATGGATATGACACGCAGATGCAGACGAACCATCTGTCACACTTCCTCCTCACTGCTGAGCTTTTCCCTTTGCTCGAGGCCGTCGAATCAGTGTTGCGATTACCGCTGTTGTACGATGTTGCTATGGTGATGTTTGTTAATTCTTACTACTCTTGCGATGTTTTTTTTCCACTATTGCTGTTGCAATTTTTGTCTACCACTCTACCGTTCTACCGCTCTACCACTATTGCTACTACTACTACTACTACTATTATTACTACTACTACTCCTCTTCCTCCTACTACTACTCCTCTTCCTCCTACTACTACTACTACTACTACTACTACTACTACTACGACGACTACCACTACTACTACTGCTACTACTACTACTACTGCTACTACTACTACTACTGCTGCTGCTGCTGCTACTACTACTACTACTGCTACTACTACTACTACTACTCCTGCTGCTGCTGCTACTACTACTACTACTACTGCTACTACTACTACTACTACTACTACTACTACTACTACTACTACTACTACTACTACTACTACTACTACTACTACTAGGCCAGTGCCTGGTCGGTTTTGCAGATGTAAACTGCCGGACATAGGGGTTTTGGGTGGTGTTGAGAGCAGGTGAAAAGTGGTGATTGATAAACCTACTCGCGGGAGAGAAATTGAAGGTATGAGGGTTTGACAGTGCTTTCCTTCTTGTTCCCACATCCCTGTGCAGAATGTTGTACAAGAGGCGACAACGCTGTAAATACCAGTGTTTTGGGCATAAAGCGCTTTAAATACCAGTGTTTTGTGCATGGACGCGAGAGGCATGGACGCTTGTGGCAGATTTTCTTGTTCCACTCACTGCTGACCGAGGCAGAAGCCAAGGAGTCAGGGGATGCGCGCATCGTGAACCATTCCAGCGTTGGTCGCCTTCACACAGTGAACAAAGGTCTGGAGGAGAAGTACTTCGGGAAGAACGGTGGCAACCTTGGGGGGAACAGCATCAAGGTTATGGGGGGGGCCTGCTATCACAGGTACTTCCAGACCAAGCTGGCTAACTCCGTCTTCACGTACGGCCTAGCCGAGAAGTTGAAATCAAAGGGCTCCAAGGTTCGAGCCGTTTGTGCACACCCGGGGGGCTCCGCCACCAAGCTTGCCGATGGCCTTGATCACGGTTGCTGTGGGAATTGTTTGGTCGGCTGTCTCGTCCCAGCCATGATCCAGAGCCAGGAGGATGGTTCTATGGGGCTTCTGATTGGCGTCCGGGTTGCATGTGTTGAGGATGGCTATGTCTAGGTTTGAATGAGGGTTCATACTCTTTTGGCAGACCCTGTAAACCGCCGTACAGGTATGATGATGCCGGATGCCAAGAGTGGCATCCTATATGGCCCCAAGAACTCCGGCATAAGCGGAAAGGCGGTGGAGAACCCCATCATGCCGTATGAGAATGATCCGAAGCTCGACGATCAAGAGCCAGAGTACTTGATATGAGCGCAAGCGCGCATGCGTGCGCGGGTGAGTGGCTGGGTTTTGGGTGGGTTTTTGGGTGGGTGTCGGGTGGCTGGCTGGCTGGCTGGGTGGCTGGCTCTGGGTGGCTGGCTCTGGGTGGCTGGCTCTTGGTGGCTGGCTGGCTGGGTGTTTGCATGTGCGTGTAGGGGTGTAGGCATGCGTGTCTGTGTCTGTGTGTGTGTGCGCATGTGTAAGTGCACACAATCAAGGAAGGCGATCGAGTTGCTGTGGAGAACCAGTGAGGAAGCTACGGGCGTCAAGTTCGAGATCTGACAGACGCTAGAAAGCGCGAATGCGCAGAAGCATGCTTGCCAATGAGCAGCACTGCCCTTGCGTGGTACCCTTGTCTTTCCTTCACCGTCTTTCGAATGGAGACGGGGCTGTTTCATGGCCGGTCTGCCTGCAGCTCTCACGAGCTAAGACGTGGTGGACTGACTCTCATTTGAGAAAGGGAAGCTGGTTCTTGAGTGTTTGCCCAGGTCACGATGGTCACGCAAGTAGGGCTAAGCCGTGAGTTTCATGAGGTCTCGCGAGAGCTCTTCTGTGCTGGCGGCGAGGGCGAGGAGGTGCAGCTTAGGATGCCTTACGATTCTGCGCCATTCATTTATAGGTTTTTTTTACCCAAATTCAGCCGATAGCAGAAGTATCAGGGCGGCGGCGGGGATGGTGGCTGTTGAGCCTGTGTTGCCGCGGAGATGAGGGCTTCACACCGGAAAGCAGCGAAGCCTTCATAGCACAGATACGCACATGCTCACAAGGTACCCGCGGACGCCCTACGCCCTACGCTGGAAACACAACTCGTTTTGAACCTATAACCTGCACCTTGATCCCCGGCAACGTGCCCCAATCCCCCCTAAACCCTAGACCCTAGACCCTAAACCCTAAACCCTAAACCCTAAACCCTAAACCCTAAACCCTCAGCCTTGAGTTTTAACCCCAAAAAGGAGGGGAAGCCCCCCGCCCCCCCCAGGCCCTGCGCACAAGCCGAGCGGGACGAGCCGGGGCACGTGCAAGTCGCAACTCGGCCGAGGGTTGGGCTTTGAGGTTTAGGGTCTGGGGTTTAGGGTTTGGGGTTTTAGGGTTTAGGGTTTCGGGTTTGGGGTTTAGGGTTTAGGGTTTAGGGTTTGGGGTTTAGGCTTTAGGTTTTAGAGTTTATGGGTTTAAGGGTTTAAGGGTTTGTGGGTTTAAGGGTTTGAGGGTTTCGGGATTCGGGTTTTCGGGTCCTTTGAAGATGGCGATTCGCACGTCCTGTACTGTGTGTGTGTATCAATGTTGGTTTGAATGAGCCGCATGATGGCTTCGAGCTTTAGTTTAGGGTTTTGGGATTTAGGGTTAGGGTTTAGGGTTTAGGGTTTAGGATCCAGGGAGTTGCCCCGATCCTTGAAGAGTGCAAGCTCAGGCACCGTGCGAATCATCCGACTCATGCGGTTGGTGAAGCTCTACAAGGCCGGGTCCCTTTTTTGGGCATGTGCCCAAAGGGGGGTTTACGAAAATAAGGGACCCCTAATATTGACCCCAGATAATGAGATCCCCTTATCAAAAGACCCCAACAAGGTACGCCCAATTTGGAAACCCGCGAATAGGGGTTCTCTTTATGTGCCCCATGTACCAGTACCCCAGCCGTAGTCCCTCATAGGAACCTCAAGAAGGCCGCCCTCGACTCGTTCTCGGAAACCCCTCTTTATGCCACGTGAATTCGAAGGGTGACAGTACTTCCGGTCTCCTGCAGCAGGCTTATTGGGTCGCGATGGAGAAAAAGAAGGAGGAGGAAGCCAGGAGCGTCGCCGAAGGTTTGGGTTTTCGGTTTAGGGTTTAGGGTTTGGGGTTTGCGCTTCAGAGATCGGGGTTTATAAGGCTTGTGCTTCGGGTTTCGGATTTGAGTTTGAGGGTTTTGTTGGAGCGCAACGCAAGCATGCCGGATAGGGCGGTCAAAGTCAAATGAAGTTGGGTCTTTGACTTATCTGTTTGTGGGTAGAGGGTTGAAGGTTTGGGGCTTCGGGAAATCCAAAGTCAGTCAAGAATAACAATCGGGAACCTAGAAGAGAGTACTTGCATTTCCATTCCACATGCATATACACATACGAGAATATTGGCATACATAAACACACATACGTATAATTACATTGGTGGTCGCGGAATTTAAGATGTCGTTGGCGTCTTTCGTGTACAAGTGGGTTTGGGGATTAGGGGCATATATACCAATTAAACCAATGACGTCTTAAATCCCACGCCTGGTGTTTATGGAGGCACAAAGAGGAAACATAACTGCAATAGTCATCCCTATGATAGTTGCACAAGCAGACTAGTTGCGTATTCTCCCTTTGGAAGTATTCCAATACAACCTGCCGAACCCGTTCGAGTTAAAGATCAGCCCCTACAAAAATCGGAACCGAAAACTACCGTGATTCAATCAACCGGACCAGAGCGCCAAGCCCGAAACCTAAACCCCAAAACTTGTATCCTGCAGAAACCCACAGCTCCTTTTCGGTCACCTGGAGAGGAATGGAGAACTGGCCAAACAATGTATATATATATATATATACATGTATTAAACGTATATATATATATATATATGTCTTCATCCAAAAAATATAATACTTATTCATTTCTTCATTTATCCATATATATATATATGAATATCCAAGTATACGAATATACGAAAACAAGAAACTCATGATGATGTGTGGTGCTGTCTTGGGTTGACTCAGCAAGCTGGCGAGGAAGCAGAAGCTCTTAGAACTCAAGCCTGGCGAGACCATCCAGGCTGTCATTTCAGGGGTCTGAGGGTTTAAGGTGGAGGGTGAAATTAGTCGGGTCAAGAGTTTAGGCTTTCGGTCGCTAAGTTTAAGTTTAGGGTTCACGGTTTAGGGTGTAGGGTTTAGGGTTGAGAGAGTAAGGTGCTTTGCGACGTTAGGCATCGTGTGCCCATGTTCCTTACACTCCCTTTTTCGTAGACCATGCTGGCTCGACTCTACCCATAATTCCCATTTACAGCCAACAGGCCCCTCATGTTATCATGTCTTTTCTTCTCAGATCATGGAAGCGGTTTGAGGTAGTGTGTGCTTTGTCTATCAACATATTGAATCAAGGGCATCCGGGGACCCCCATGAGCTCCACGCCCAGGAGCCGACCGAGTCAAGGTCCGAGTTCCAGGCTCGCGCGCTGGATTTGTTCGATGGATTTTGTAGCTTGTTGGGATCTTCGCATCCCCAAAGGCCCTGTGATATTGCCAGGTCAGACAGGATGGCGAAGATTCGGCAGCCCCTGCATGCTTTCAGTAGGCCAGGGTGATGTTTAGTTCAGTCACGCTGGGCGGATCGGCAATGATTTTGTGGAACTTTCAGTTCTAGATGGCATGTTGTGCTTACTCTCCTCGACCTTTCAGGTGTGGTCGTTCTGGCTGGGAGGATTCACGGAACATCCTTAGATACACTGCCAGGACGACTTCGAAGGCGAGGATGCGCAACGAGAAGAGGCCGGAGAAGACCTGGCCAAGTCCCGACGTCCATGGTGCATGTGTCGTGCTAAGCCCTAAACCCGAAACCCGAAACCCGACACCCCAAACCCTAAACCCTAAACCCTAAACCCCAAACCCTAAACCCTAACCCCTAAGCCCTAAGCCCTAAACCCTAAACCCTAAACCCTAAGCCCTAAGCCCTAAGCCTGACAGAAGTTCAGCGGGTTGCACTACACTTGGCCGCAGGATGAGCCAAAACAAGAGACGCGCGTGGGCAAGAAGCTCTCGGACTGCTGTGGGAGGGTTGAGGGTTTAGAGTTTAGGGTTTAGGGTTTAGGGTCTAGAGTCTAGAGTTTAGGGTTACAGACGCCCGAACCCGTGCGATGCAGAGGGTCCCAGAGCAAGATCTGCCCTCTATGCCTTCTTGCATGAGTTCTGAGTTTCAAACTGAGACCCTGCCGGTGCCTCAACCGATGCGGAAACCCCGGGCTCAATATAGGGGTTGGAAGAATTAATTGTAGTATTCCCTTCTGGTCCCCTTTTAATTTTAAGTATGCTATAGTAACCCCCCCCCTCCCCCAATAACAAAGAAAATGCTATTCTAATAAGTAAGGCCCCCTCATATTAAGCTTCAGTTCCGCCCGGACCTGGAAGGACATGACGACTCGCAGAGTCATCGTTCTTGTTTTGGTCTGGCTCTTGATGATTTCTGTCAGCACAGGGATCGGTTCTCCACTCAGCAAGCCTAAACGGGTCTTAGGGGATAGGGATCACACAAAAAAACAACGAAGGATCAAAACCCTATAGGCTCTCCAGACAGAACAGTTGTGGAGGGTTGAAGGATGACCCTCTGAAACCTGTTTCATAACGTGGCTGCTGCTTCGAGCGTGCAGAACGCTGGGAACTCTGCCACCACCCCCCTCCCGACCTTGAAGCCGAGGTCATGCTGGTTGTCTTGCCGCAATTCGAGCCATCAGGGAACATGTTCATCTCCACTGCTGACTTTCAGGACCAGCGCACCGCAGATTGTGGCTAGGAAAGGGTGTTGGGGCGCAGCTCTTTCCGGAAGCACACACCGGAGCCCTGATCAGCGAACCCATCTGAGTCCCCCCCTGTTGTTTCTGGCGCCCACTTCCGTTTGAAGTGCACCGGCGACTTATCCAGCTATAAGCCGTCACCGAGCACGAGAATTTTTCAGAACCCCGAAGCCAAAAGCCCTGAAGGTTTTCAGGGAAGTTCAGGGTTGAAGGCATCTTGGGGGTGTTGGGGCCTCTTTTTGGGTTGTCTGTACATACTTAGGACAGCCCCCCCCTCACACCCTTGCAGCCATCTCTTAAAACCCTAGCCGTGGTTGCTTCTGCACGCCACAAGCTGTCAGGAATCTGCGAAATTCGCCGCGGACCTCATTTATGAAAGGCGCGGCGGGCTCGTTTTTGGCGGTTTGAACCGGCTCTCAGGTCCAGAGAAGGGGTCGCTACGCATTTTTCATGTAGACAATTGTCAGGGAACCATGCTGTTGTACTACTAGAATTATGAAACATAATCTAAGAAAAAGACATACAATGCGCACATATATATATATATAAATACACATAGAAGTTCATATTCTGGTAACTTAGTTTAAGTTATTCAACAAGTCCATCGTTAAAATACTAGCAGGGTCAAGAACCGTCGATGCAATCGGTTGGGAAGTTCGATGCATTAAGGGCTTGGGGTTTAAGATGTAGGGTTCAGGGTTTAGGGGTTCGGGTTTAGAGTGGCACCTCATGTCCTTCGTTTTCCGTAAGGCTTTGGGTTTAGGGCAGGTTTAGGGCAGTAAGCCTATGGGCTACAGGTACTTGCGGCTGCTGGTCTGCAGTCTCGCGTGTCCCCGTGCAGTTTACCATCCTGTGGGCCTCGCCATACTGGATACTGGGGCACCCAGTAGGACCATCCTTCCTGCTTTTTTCGGGTTGGGCTCCCTTATAGAAACCTGTAAACAGTGCACTCTTCTTATGAGGGCTACTGGGGCAACCTAGCATACCCGTCTGACCCATCACTCCTTCTTCCTATCCGCAGATGGAGATCCTGGTGCGGGGGCCACAATACCACGGGTCAGCCGGAGCCCCTTCTTTCTTCTGTGGACATGGAGCTCAGGAGTAGGATGTCTACAAAGGTTTACGGTTGAAGAGATTGCACGCAGCAAGCTCTTAAGGGCCTCACACCTGGCTGCGACACAACGCCCATCCACACCTTCTCCTTCTGCATGAAACCATCCCAACAGTCTCAAAGCAGCGGATGTGTTGATCGTGCTGCGATGAAAATCTGCAGAATTCGGGTGCAGTATAACCCTAAACCCTAAACCCTAAACCCTAAACCCTAAACCCTACACCTTCCCTCATGATGTCTCTCTGCCGAGGCCCTGGTGCTTCAGCGCCTTGCAGACGCCCACGGAGAATCAGCAAGATCACTACAGTCCGCGGGCTCAAGATAGGGGAATGGTCCTGAACACAATGCTCAACCCTGAACCCTAAACCTATACACCCTATGCCCTAAACCTAAAGCCCTAAACCTTAAACCCTAAACCCAACCTTAAAACCTAAGACATAAAGCCTAAGGAGAGCCGCCCTCCCAATGCGACATGTCCCCACCATTCAGGGGGAATCTCACACGTTTTTGCCTGGGTTGTTTGAAATTGGGGTCTCTTTGGGGAGTGGGGGGGGGGGGGGTGGGCGGGGGGTGATAGATATATGATATATACATATACATATATTTTCCGCAAGAATACATATATATATATATATATATGTATATGTACATATATATATATATATAAGCATGATGCATCAGATGTCCTCTCGTAGACTCGCATGAAAAGGTATGAAAAGTACCCACAAGGTGGTTTAGGTTTCAGGCCGCAGAATACCTAATCTGGCCTTGAACTCGCAACCGGCCAAAGCGCAACAAAGCACAGCCAAGGAAATCGATTTGAGATGGAGGCGCTTCGGTGCATGCTGCCAAACCCTAAACCCTAAACCCTAAACCCTAAACCCTAAACCCTAAACCCTAAACCCTTTGCAGCTAGAAGCATGCCATGTCGGAAGCTTACATGTGCCACTTGCAGGAGTCCGGGCCTGGATACTAGCCTAGCTCCTGCCTCCCATGTCTTTGTCATAGCGGGGTAACATTTAACATCTTTACGGGTACTTCAACTTAATAAGGAAAGGAAGTTTACCTTTTAATACTCTCCCAAACCCGAACTAGATGGAGGGTTTGCAGGGTTTAGGGTTACGTGTGAGGAAATGCCACCTGGTAGCCAGAGTTGCCGCAGCCTTTTCACAAATGAGCACCTAGGATCGGACTCAAGGCATGGTGCGTGACATTGTAGGAGGGTTCGCGGAAGACCTGCTGAAAATGAAGCTCAAAGTCGCACGAAGTTCAGTGTCGTTATGCGGAACATGAAAAGAGAGGCCCCTATTGCAGCCTCAAAGTGGAGAATTGGTTCAGCAGGATCACCGCATCTGGAGTTCAGATGCCTAAACCCTAGACCGCATCAACCCCACACGGAGGTCCAGAGTTTTTTGGTGTTCATCCCAAGAGGCTCCGCACCACCATCCCCGCCTACAAGAGTGGCTCTTGAGATACATGCGGGGAAAATGAGCTAATGATATAAATCACCCTTGCTGCACTGAAGAAAAGCTCAGCCCGCACCCCTGAATAGTGACGCATCGACCATTCTCGAATCGAACCCCCTTTATCCATGTTGTCGTGTTAGGCTTTGCTTCGTGTGCCTTGTGTGAACATATCTCCTGTCGCATCTTGGCAGGCTGCTCTGCTGAACTTTCTGCACGTGCACATCCAGGGAAGTTTTTTCTACCGCCTCTACTGGGTAGGCGGGCCGGGCGTCGTGGGAGGAGTGGGCAGTATAAGGCACGAGCAGGAAGGGAGATCATCACAATCGCTGCGGTACCATACACCTTTCTAGCCCCCCCGCAACCTCAGAGGGGCCCTCCGAAACGCACAGGGCGTTTGGGGTTCTGAAGGTTTTGGGTTGAAGGGTGTCTATAGGGTTGAGGGTTTAGGGTTTTAGGGTTTTAGGGTTTGGGGTTTTAGGGTTTTTAGGGTTTTAGGGTTTTAGGGCTTGAGGGTTTTAGGGTTTTAGGGTTTCAGGATAAGCCGGATCATCTTATAGGGTTCAGGTTTAGGTCATGGGGTAGCCTAAACGCTACCAAACCTCGTGCTGTGGCGTTCGTGAGGCCAGGTTTGGTTCCCCACGAACATCCCAAAAGCTTATAAGCCCTAAGCAGACTAAGCTTTGAACCTCATGTTTAGTTTCTGGTACCATTGGAACCCTCCTTAAACAGCCCTATTCTACCCTTGGGGTTGGGGCCGGAGAATCCGCCTCCACTCCCATGGCAGGGGCGACGTCTAGAAGGTGGGTGGATTCAACATACCTGGGACAGCTGGCAGCTCAAAGAGGGAACTTGTCTCGGCTTCAAAAAAGAAACTTCAGCCAACCCGAAACCCGACCCTACGCCCTGAACCCTAAAACCCTCAACCGAACCCTCCCCTAAACCCTAAACCCTAAACCCCATACCCAAGGGAAGAGGAGCAAGCCTCAAGAGCTGGACACGGGCACGTGGTGTCACACGTGAATGCTCCCTGACCGCCTGAACCTTCCAGGCCCGAAGTCCTAAACTGGACCCCAGACACCCTGAAGCCCTGCCGGGTTTAGGTTTTTAGGGTTTGTAGGGTTTGTAGAGTTCGGTTCGTAGGGTTTGTAGGGTTTAAGGCATATAAGGCCTATAACCCTTAAGCCCCTACCGACATGGCAGTCTCAAAGACGCTACTACTCGGGCTTGGCGCTGCGCGGGGTAAAGTGCCAAGGCTGTCGCCACTAAACCAAGAGCGCTTTCTGGGACAGGCGCGGCCCAGCTTGGGGTTTCGGGTTCAGGGTTTTGGGGTTTTAGGTTTTTAGGGTTTAGGGTTTAGGGTTAGGGGTGCGGCGGTTCCCCGCCGCTGCCCTATCCCTCCCATCGAATCGAAAACAAGAAGAACAAGCAGCAACAAGTCAACAAGTCAACAACCAAGCAACAACCGCAACGGCTGGGCGCCTGGATTTTGCTCCAAGGATCCGCTACTGATTGTTTGTGTTTCTCATGCTTGCCTTTGTGTACTGTGTTACTGTGTAGTCTTCTTCTAACATCGGCAATGAAAAAACGGATAGCCGAAGGTAGGCCTTCGGATCTCTCGCTTGTAGGCTCGATCCCTTCCAATATGTGTCCTGAACATTTCTGATTTATCTTTTACCATCTATACATATATATATATATATATTTTTTTTTTTTTAACATCTTTGGGCTCATCATTCAACCCACTGTGAAGGTACAGTGAAACAGATCGAACAGATCGAGACCGGTTAGCACCCAAATCGCAGAAGCGGAACTCCCACTTCGAGATGCAAGGAATGAACAGCCAGGGCTATAAGGATTGCCTCGTCATGCTCACTGTAGGAAGGCATGGCATGTCAGAGCTTGTTTTGTGCAAGCCGGAAATCTATTCAGGACACGGATACAAAGCAACAGCAACACAGTAACGCGCACACACACACACATGTCAGCTCACACACTTGTGTGCCCCCAACCATCTTCCTACTCGTGGCTTCAATAATGTCTTTGCATGCGCTGAGTTCCGCAGGCCATACAGACAGTTCGACACATACACAGCTGCAGCTCCATCACCTCGGTCTGCCTCCGAATGCGTACATGCAAAGCAAAGTTCGCTAAGTCACGGCAGAAAAAAGTAATTCAATTGCATAATCCCACACGCCCAAAATCTAAAGGAAGATTCCCACCTCGCATGCAAGCATCATTAGTTGAGATCAGAGCAGGGAGCCACACGTGCAAAAAGGTGAGACAAACTTCTTGTATCGCCGTTTCTGTCTGCTATCTTGGCATGGCTGTGACCATTTTTCTGGATATATCAAGCAGCCCACTGTGCACACTTCTGCCAATGTCTTCGTATTATCGCGCGATGCAGATGATGTCGGTCACTTCTTGGATTGCGAAGGGTTTCAAGACTTCTTCGTGTCAGCAAAAATATCCTCTCCTGAGTTTTGCAGGCTTTCACAATACACCTAGATCAACATCACGAATCCAGGCCAATGCTTGAAGATATTGATCGCTTCAATCAGCTAGGCCTGTGCTTGTATGAATCTTGTATGCGAAGCGGTCTTTCGGTGTTCATTTTTTTCTTTTGGTGTGTGTGTGTGTGTGTGCGTGTGTGTGTGTGTGTGCGTGTGTGGGTGCGTCTGCGTGTCTCCGTGTCTCTGCGTCTCTGCGTCTCTGCGTCTCTGTGTCTCCGTGTCTCTGTGTCTCTGTGTCTCTGCGTCTCTGTGTGTCTCTGTGTGTGTGTGTGTGTGTCTCCGCGTCCTGCCACGCCTTTGTTTTTGTTGTTGCACTTGGTGATTTCAATGCTTGTCACCTAAACCGAAAACCCTAAGCCTTAACCCTTAAACCCTAGCCCTAATTGGCTTCAGGATCTCTGGGTGAATCCCGACAGCCTCAGCGTCCCTCGGCCTTCTCGCTGTTACGGTTCAAGGTTTACGGGGTTTAGGGTTTAGGGTTTAAGGTTTAGGGTTTAGGGTTTAAGGTTTAGGGTTTAAGGTTTAGGGTTCAGGGTTTTGGGTTTGCGGGGTGGGGGGGGTCAGGAATCTGGGTGATCCATCCTGCGGCGCTGACTCCATGGGATGTAAGCCCTCGATTGCTTGCCAGAACATACGATATATCAAATACACATACTTCCAAAAATGTATTTAGTCATTTTTGATGTAGAAACTTCGTATTTGCATTCTGCAGTGTGAAAGTTATGCAATAGTCTCTTAACTTCATTTTAGGTCCGCTGTTATTGTCAGCGGTACTTTGCTCTATGTGTCTAAGCTGTCAGAGCTTCCTTGCATTCGGGAAGAAGCCGCGATGCCTTCGAGCCCTCAAAGGCGTCAACCCTTCACGTCAGGTCTGTATTTCTAGGGCGGCCATACTGCTGACTTCGTCCTACACCGCTCAGGGTACCTGAGGAAGGCGTTCAAGGCTAGGGCGCAGGATCCAAAAAAGGATCTCAATGGTTTGATTGAAAACGAATCTGGAAGTGCTAAATTTGGCTCCACCCAACTCAACCCAGTCACCCGGATCTTTTCATTCAGTAAGCTCTCCATGGCTGAGAATTTTGACATTTAGCCCGCAGTCTGCATAGATGGTAACGGCGGTCCAGATCGGGCTGGTTCCTTTGTGCTCTCGGCGCCTCTTCCCAGGTCGTTTGGGATGGAGTCTACGCGCGAACCGACTTCTTTCAGGGAGACGCAGCGCCAGCTGGATTGTCATGTGATTAGCAAGTGTCATGCAGGCTGCAATTATGTCTTGGGGCGGGTTCTCACTGGACCGTAGCTGATGAGCGAGTCTTAGTGCCCACTTCTGTCGGAAATTCATAACTAGTCTAAGTATGTCAAAGTGTCAGTCACTTGCCGTTTGGGTTTAGGGTTTAAGGTTTAGGATTTAAGGTGTCTAATCGCCAAGTAGTCTCCTGCAGTGTGCTCTGGCGTTGAGCCCGTTACGCGTCCCGCGCCTCAGACAAAGTGCTGCCAGGCTGTTCCATCTCTACCCGGCGTGACCAAAACCAGGCCTCAGCTGCGCTTGATAGGGTTTAGTTTAGGGTTTAGGGTTTAGGGTTTAGGGTTTAGAGTTTAGGGTTTAGGGTTTAGGGTTTAGGGTTTAGGGTTTAGGGTTTAGGGTTTAGGGTTTAGGGTTTAGGGTTTAGGCTTAGAAGGTGCGACAGCGGGAAGTCGGTTCCTTCGATGTGAAGACGGATGAGGGACACGTACACCTCTGGACTAGAAGACTCTGGCTGATTCTTATAGTAGGGAATGAGGGAATGAGGTACATACTGCACCCTAGATCCCCCGATAGCATACCCTCAAGGACCCCCTATGTAGATACCCTTAAAGGGCCCCTATGTGTAGACCCTTAAGGGGATTATGCAGGGTGCCTCATTCCCCCATTCCCTACTAAGAACCAGGGGGAACTTCCAGGGATTCATGATTGTAAGTATCTTCCTCAGGCCCAGGATGCTGAGCACCTTTTTAGGGTTTAGGGTTTAGGGTGTCTGCAACTCCTGTATGACCACCCTATGAATCCCTAACCCTTGAAGAAGTGCCTAAAAGGTCGGAACCATGGGCCCTTTATTAGTGTGGTGCCTTGCCCTGGTTTATAGAGGAATCCGAAGTATGGGCCCTTGTTAAATACCGTGTATATAAGGATATTTGGCATCCCCTAAACTCAAGGGACTAAAGGAGGGACCGTGCTAAGGGACCCTAGGGGTGATTTAAGTACATAAGGACTATATGAGGTGTACATGTATCTATATATATATATACATATGTATATACAGGGGTTCCAAATGGGTTGTATAGGGGAATAAGATTAAAGGCTTTTTGTAGGGGTCCCTCCTTATACCCTTGAATCAATGGCGTGCTCTTGCAGGCTGATCAACGTGTGGCAGGAGCAGTGTCGCTCCGCGGTGGGCATCGTCGTGCAGCCAGCCGATTTCCCAGTCGTTGGAAGGCTCTTCGAATTCAACCCTAAACCCTAAACCCTAAACCCTAAACCCTAAACCCTAAACCCTAAACCCTAAGGGTTTCTTGGCAGTTAGGACTGTGGCCGCGGGTTGTCCTAAATGACCTTTGAAGGGAGATGGGCCATTGGAAAGGGGTCCCTCCAAAGGGGGAATCCATACCGAAACTGGACCTTCCTTATGGATATTTTGGGGACAGGTACTGGTATTTCGAGCAATGTGACTTAGATCAGCCATGGTCGTTGACGTAGAAGCTGGTTTCAGTATTGAGTCTTCTCGCCCTAAACCCTAAATCCTAAACCCTGAACCCTAAACCCTAAACCCTAAAACCCTGAAGCCCTGAAACCACTTGGTCAAAATCCCCACCCACCGCGCCTAGGAGTTGCGCGCGACGACCGCCACCGGATGCTCTGTCGACGCCGAGCTCAGGTGCTCAGAGGCAGCGGGTCCCTTAAGGTAGGCGAGTTCTTAGGATTTTGGGTTTAGGGTATAGGGTTTTGGGTATTTGGTATTGGGTTTGGGCGGCCCTAAACCCCATCAACTCCGAAATGGTTTAGGGTTTAGGGTTTAGGGTGAGCCCTACACCCCCAAGCCCTGAAACCTGTACACCCGAGAGCTTAGCAACCATGTTGCAGTAAGGGTTCCCTTGGTTCGTTCCGTTTTTGAGGAAGTGAAGAAATCCTAAGCTCTAAGCCCCCGAAACCCCCGAAACCCCCTAAACCCCACCCTGATCCCTGCACCCTCCCTCCCTGGGGCTTGCACGGGCCGCAGAGCTTCAAATTAGGAATCGTGTCAAACTTGAAGGGCTTCAGAATTCAAGGTAGGTCCCTGGTCGTGCTCCCTGTATGTATTCTAGAGGGCCAGATACGGGAGAATATTTATCAGAGGGATTGAACGCGAACCCTAACTCGACAGAATAATGCCTCACCCTATATTGCTCAGATAGACAATTGGAATTTGAACCCGAAACCCTAAACCCTAAAAACCCTACTTATTCCTTGGCAAGAAGGTACCTCGACGACATGTAGGGCTATCGACTTTAGGGTTTCGGGCTCAGGCGTTTACAGTCTATGCTGCTCGAGTGGTTTTCGGGCAGCAGAAGGACTTAGGAAACCTCTTGCTGGCAGGTGCAGTACATCACGCCCTTGTCCTTCACATCCCAGGAGCCTTCTTCAGATAGCATGAGATCAGGGATCTGCTGAAGTCCTAGAGCACGACTGCTTGCAGATGTCAAGCTTCCTAGCAGAGGAAGGCTGATCGACCTGCAGTTAAGGGGTGCGCTCGGATAGTTTGGGGGGTTTGTTTAGGGGTTAGGGGGTGCGGTGGTTGTTCTTGCGATGCAGGAAAGTGAGTCGTTCTCATTCCTCTTTGCCTTTGACCAGAGAGGCTACACCCAGCTAGAGGCCGGATCCATGGGGCCTTAAGGTTTTGGTCGAGCTTTTGTTGAGGAGGGGTTTAGGTTCATGAGTGTGTCCCTCGTTGCGTGTAGGTCTTCAGCGTTTGGGAGTCCAGGGACCATTTTCTGGCTTTGTTCCATCTTAGGCTGACGAACTATTGCAGTCCCTACGCCCTGAGAGACCATATCGACCTGGCATCACGAGCCCAAGCCCATCAGCAAACCCTGAGCCCGAAGCCCATCTGCTTCATAATCCTCCTTATCCAAATCCTCATCCAGTTCCTCCTCTATATGATCCTTGACACCCCTGTTCTGGAACCTTAAAGCACCTTGCCTCCCGCACAAAGGCTGGACTCAGCATCTTGCAGACCCTCTTCATTTGCTTTGCTGTGGGCGTTGGGGCCATGACCTTCTCCACGGACCGGGATGGGGGGTTCCAGGCTTAGGTTTTGAGAAGGGGAGGGGGAGGGGGCGGGCAGGCACCTGGAGGATATTGATATGTCATGGGCGATTTTTTGGCCTGCAGATATAGGATTGCGACAGCACGAGGTTTAGGTATTGG
This sequence comes from Symbiodinium natans, assembly GCA_905221605.1. NCBI lineage: Eukaryota > Dinophyceae > Suessiales > Symbiodiniaceae > Symbiodinium > Symbiodinium natans. The sequence goes on along the minus strand of CAJNDS010000846.1, from coordinate 620,128 downwards.
CACGTCGGCCATTTGGGCTGCAAGGGTCTTTGTTGGGCCGTGGGGGCTTGGGTGGGAGTCTGCTTCGGCTGGGACGCATCCTGTCTATGTCAGGCTTGATGTACCCAGGTGAGGTGCTGCACGAGGAAGGGGATCTATGAAGCTGCAAGTGTTTGCAAGTGGATGCACTCACCCCTCCATCCTGCCCGAATCTCTTCCTGCTTGACGGCCTGACCTTTCAGCTGTCGAAGGACGCAAATGAGCTGCTTCTGAACCCCATCGTGGCAGCCTCAGCGAGTAAAGCAATCAGAATACCACCATGGCGGCCGCACGCCCACTGGAAGCAGAGCCAAAATAGTCACCAATATGGTCCCCTTACCATCCCTATTGCACATGTAAAGTAAAACACCAACATGAGTGTCCATTCAATATCAGATAGGCTCCAGTATAGCCTTCTCTCATGGTCAAGCCTGTTCTGAGCTCCTTATCAGCCCAGAGTTGATCAGGAGCGGATGATTGAAAAGATGGAGACCATCAAAGACAACCCGCTTGAGGCATGCCATCTGGGCTTCCGGGGTTTGGGGGCTTGGTTAGGTTCCCGAACTTTGGTTTAGGGTTTTGGGGCTTTGTCCCTTGTGTACCTAGTAGTTAGTGAGCTATGCCTAATAAGTGTAGTATACGGAGAACATGCTGAGGGGAGGCCTTGTAGACCCTACTGTGGGTCCTTCCGGTTTGATGTTTGGAATTCAGGGTCGAGGGCTTTGCGAATGGTGGCAGAGGGCGAGGATGCGCTTGCACTCTTGTTTGCAGAAGAGACCGCGGTGCATCCTGATGCTAAATCGGATGCTGTCTTGTCGTGAGGTATGCCTCCAACGTCCACGTTCGAGCCCTGAAGCCTTGTTCATGACACGAAACACAAAGTTGGCATCCCTTTAAACTCCAGAACCCCTAAATGCTTATTGCTCCACATGCCGAGAGCCCTAACCATACCCTAAACCCTACAAAGTTGGCATCCCTTTTCAACTCCAGAACCCTAGACATACCCTAAACCCTGAAAAACGCAGCAGCCAGGCAATGCGCCTTGGTGACTTGGAGTTCAGGAGGGAGGAAGTCGACGAGGCTTGAGCAACCCTAAACCCTAAACCCTAAACCCTAAACCCTGAACCCTGAACCCTAAACCCTAAACCCAATGAGGCGGAGGCTCGGGCTTTCCACGGTGTCGCGTGGTCAGGGCTTGGGGCTTTAGGTCCCTACAAAGGTCTCAGGCGCAGAGTTCGTGGTCCACCCTTTCAGAGCAGTCGAGAACCCAAAATCCTCAGATCAAATCCTGTGCTCCGGCGCAATTTGCGGTTTAGGGTTTAGGGTTTAGGGTTTAGGGTTTAGGGTTTAGGGGTTGGGCAAGTGTTTAACTTTTTCTCGGGTTGCGAGACCAGAAGCAAACCCCTTGATCTCAAAAACTCAGCAAGGAAGCTGGACTCTTGAAGTTGAAGCCCTAAACCCTAAACCCTAAACGCCTAAACCCTAAACCCTAAACCCTAAACCCTAAACCCTATAAGGCCCATAGACCCCATGTCAGCAGGCTCGCTTCCGCGAGAAGCTGGAAAAAATGAGCCGCCCCTGGCAGGTGGGTCAAGAGAACCCAGGGCTCACCGCAAATTGAGATTGGTGTGGTTTAGGGTTTAGGGTTTAGGGTTTAGGGTTTAGGGTTTAGGGTTTAGGGTTTAGGGTTAGGGTTTTGGGTTTTGGGTTTTGGGTTTTGGGTTTAAGGTTTTTGGTTTTAGGGTTTATGGTTTAGGGTTTGGGGCTTCGGGACGATTCTCGCTTTCGGGGTCCTTCAGGGTTTCTGGGAAAAGTTGGATTGTGTTGTCTTCAGGATGTCCCAGGAGAAGCTGCCAATCACTCTGCGACACGCTTTTTAGCTCGTGTGATCCTGCAAGCTCGCCCCAAAAACATCCCAAAACCCCCCAGAGGTCCCCTAAGCCTGAAATCCGAAACCCGAAACTTTGAACCCTAAACCCGAAGAGAAGCCACCATCATGCGGCCACGCTTTTCTCCGCCAGCTTCTCTACCAGTACCGCCGGGCCAAGAAACACAAGGACTGGGGCTTTAGGGCTTCAAGGGCCAAGAGGGGCCCTAACCCGAAACCCTAAACCTTAAACCCCAAACCCTAAACCTCCCGTCTTCTTCCTAAGCTCCACTCGATGAAGCACTGTGGTGCTCCTACACCCTTCAAACCCTAAACCCTAAACCCTAAACCCTAAACCCTAAACCCTAAACCCTAAACCCTAAACCCTAAACCCTAAACCCTACGATCCTAAACCCATCGACCCAAGGAGCCAATGGAGACGGTCATGCTGGAGAAGACCATCATCAAGTGGGGCTCCCAAAGTTCTTCCTACGTACCCCTGGTAGCCCAGTGGTACCCTCTACCCTGTTTTGGGTTCTGGGTTCCCTTATAAAGTAACGAACCCAAAAAAGAGTAGCCTTTTACTTTAATATGGTTACCGGGCGAGCATCCTACACCTTTTCCTTCACTAGCCAGCACAGGGGCGGGTTTTTCAGAGCCCTAAACCCCAAACCCCAAACCCTAGTCCCTAAACCCTCAACCCTAAAAACCCTAAACCCTAAACCCTAAACCCCTAAACCCTAAGCCCTAAGCCCTAAGCCCTGAGCCCTGAGCCCTAAGCCCTAAGCCCTAAACCCTAAACCCTAAACCCCCCCCACCCCCCAAGGCTCGGCGGGCTCCTGGCCCTGGGTTTTGGTGAGGCGGGGGCGGAGGTCATTGGCCAGAACATGAAGGCCGCGGCTTAGGGTTTCGGGTTTAGGGTTTAGGGTTTAGGGTTTAGGGTTTAGGGTTTAGGGTTTAGGGTTTAGGGTTTAGGGTTTAGGGTTTAGGGTTTAGGGTTTAGGGTTAGGGTTTAGGGTTTAGGGTTTAGGGTTTAGGGTTTAGGGTTTAGGGTTTAGGGTTTAGGGTTTAGGGTTTAGGGTTTAGGGTTTAGGGTTTAGGGTTTAGGGTTTAACAAGGATGGCCCATCCTAGTCAGGGTTTAGAGGGCTTCTTGGGCTTATAGGGTTTGTAGGGTTTGTAGGGTTTATACGGTTTTGTATGGGGGTTTTCTAGGGTGCATAATTGAAGGCTTATAGGGTTCATCCGGTTTATAGGGCTTGTACAGTTTATGGGGTTTATAGGGTTTATAGTTTATAGAGTTTGTAGGGTTTATGGGGTTGTTTTATTGGGTTTCTAGGGCTTATTAAAGGGTTTGTAGGTGCAGGATTCTGGGCTTGCAGGGGGGGGGGAGGGAGGGAGGGAGAATTCCGCGGTCTTGGGGTTTATATGCGTTTTAGGGTAGGCGTTACAGGGCTCATGATGGTGTTTGTGGGTGTTTTGTGTGGGGGTCTGATGATCTGCAGGGTTCTTGCAGCACTCGGAGCCGGAGGTTGGGAGTTCAGAGGGAGTTTAAGAGGGAGTAAGAAGCGGAAGTTGTAGCCCCTACACCCTACTTAGGCTTATAAGCCTTAAACCCTAAACCCTAAGCCCAAACCCTACACCTTCAACCCTAAACCCTAAACCCTGGCCCCGAAAACGGCCCGCACGAAGCCCGAAGCCCTTAAACCCCTTAAACCCTTAAACCCTCACACCCTGAAAACACCCTTAAACCCCATAGCCCTTGAGCCCGTATAAACCCTTAAAGCCCCTAAACCCTAAACCCTAAACCCTAAACCCTAAACCCTACACCCTAAACCCTAAACCCTAAACCCTAAAGCCCCGCCAAAACCCTTTATCAACCCTTATACAGCCCTGAAGCCGAGCCTGACATGAACCCCCCAAAACTGTGCGAAGCCAGGTGAGTGCCACTGCTGGGGTGAATGCCATGGTTCCGGGCTCCAAGGCTTCACCTTTTTTTGGCATTCTGGGTTCCCTAAACCCTAAACCCAAACCCCTACAGTTAGGACCTCTGAAGCCTAAAGCCTTTATCGTTCTGGTTGCCGGGCTACCAAGTTTCCGCCCGGGGATCCCAGACTATAGGGCTTTAGCGTCTTCGGGATTAGGATTTCGGGTTTAGGCGCACAACCCTACACCCTCAACCCCGAATCACGACACATGCGAGTCCTTTAAAGGCTAGACCACTACACCCTTGATGACAGCACTTGCAGGGTTTAGGGTGCGGGCTCGGGAGGTGGCTCATGAAGGGGCCTGGGGGTCTGCGGCTTGGGGTATAAGTAGGGGTTGGGCTACATGATGTGCGCCTGTAAATGTTCGATACACGCACACGTTTAGGAATCTGCTGCAAACGAGATTTAAAGGGTCGCGTTTAGGGCCGACCCCAGTGTGAATGTATTTTACACAATAGGATACTTCTCCCCAGCTCCTGGACCTTGAACTCACCCAGCCCTTTGAGATGTTGTGTTATTATGCTCCCCTTTTCAACAATTTTTCAGCTTCTGTGAGATGATCCTAGGAGGGAATGTTTTGTCAGGGAGCTGAAGGCCCCCAGCCTGTAGTGAAGACTTCGGACAGGTCGAGGCCATCATCGGCTTCTGCAACATTCGAAACTTCATGGCGGCTACAGAGGTGCGCTATGCTTCCTGCCTTTCCTTTTTGTTTGCGGTGCTTGTGGCTTAAGAAAGAAGGGCCTGTAGCTGGAATCGGAAGGAACCTAAAGGCGCCTTGCGCTGTCTCTGTGCTAGTTTTTAGGTGTTCATGTTGCCTCATACAGCAACCGTATGTATGCATGTATGAAAATGTACAGGATACAGGAGTGACTGTGATTTTTTATTTGTTTGCAACGTACAGTAGTTGCGTGTTAACGAGGGCATCTTCTCAGCCCAAGTTGTCCAACCTCAACTGACACTGCCTTGTGTGATGATCAGGTCCTGAAAGAGAAGGTGATGCTGTTCGTTGCATCCTGAGAAGGAGTGAGGTGGGGTTACCCTAAACCCGTGGTTTGCTGGGTGGGAGTTGCCCTGAAGAGTCTATGTTGATGGCATTCAGATGAGTCAAGACACCAGGGGCTTAGGATCAGTTGCTGGCCTGTGGGCTACAGTATCTGCCTGCATCTCGGAGCATGAACTTGTGAAAGCCGCCTCCTCATCTAAGGTGAACCAGGTGGGGGAGATCGTCCACGGTTGTCCACGCCCAAGTGTCGGGCGTAGTGACCCGGCCCCGCAACCCCCCGAGTGCTGTGCGCCAGCGACCTGAATACCCAAGGCGTCGACGACTTCCACGGTGCGCCAAACCGTAATATCGGGGACGCCTTCTTGGTGATCTGGCGGCTCACAGGCCTTGCGCTGGGTCGCCTCGGTTGACTAGGATGCCCAGTAGTGCCCTTATTCCCTTTTTGGGGGCTCTAGGTTCCCCTATAAACCCCGTTAAGCAAAAAGGGGCACCCTTATTAATCCTAGGTTACTGGGCAACCTAGTTGATTCTTTGAGTGGATGGAAAGTCTTGGGGCCTTTGGGGCTTTCAAGTTGAACGGGATGCATCAGGGTCTTGGAGAGGGATTGGCTTCTTTTTGCTGTCCATGGGAATGTCCTTGCTCCGAGCCCTTCAGTTGTTGCGGGCTTAGGGTTTAGGAATCAGGGTGTCTAGCTCATCATGTCACAAGTGCCGTCATGCCTATCTCTGTGGACGAGCCTTCTCGGAGCCCCTGAATGCACTGAGGGATGCATCGACGCCATATGTGGTATCTATAAATACGCACATACACTATTCCCCATGACGCCGACAAGATTTAACATCGAGAGCTAAAAATTTCAAGCAGAGCAGGCAGCCATCCAGAAAAGCAGACCAAGCTGGCCGACATGTCACTGATGTCCTTTGCCCGGCACCTGGGTTGTGGAATGCACCGATTGGGCTGGCCACGTGCTTCGGACAAATAGGGTTTACTTAGCGGTGTAGGGGCTTCGGGCCTGGGGCCCATGACTGGAACGCCACATGGTTGAAGGGCCCTGTGTTCTGGCATGCCGATGCTTAACTTAGCCGCTAGAATTGTACGGACTCCCCCACAAGTATGACCATACCCACACCGATAAGATCCACAAGGCCTTTTTTTGTCTCTTTTATGTACGTTGTCGTGTTTTTTTGGATCACTTGTGGCTACTTCATCGGCCTGAGGTCAAAATCATTGCGGAGATCAACAAGCAGCAGCCCTGGAATGCAGACCCCATGCCGGTAGACAACATAATACTTAGCATCTCATATATGACACGCAGTAGCATGTCACCTTGTCACATAACCCTATCTTATTTTGCGCAGCCACTGCCTCCAGCACATCGATGAAACAAGCTTGGCCGTGAAGATGGCTCTGAATATTCTAAAGCAGCATGCGCCGCGCCTGCTTGATCCCTATAAGCCCTACAAGGCCTAAACCGGCGCTTATCCTCTAGAATTGTCTCAGGTCCCGCGTCATTGCGGCGTACCGCCAGCATCCCGGCTTCCAGATGCGAATCCAGGAGCTTGAATGATGGACCTCAAACCCTAAGCCCTATCGACCCGCAATCCTGAACCCTAAACCCCTGAATCCACGCCCTCAAGCTTGAGACCCTGTCTCTCATAGCCTCAAGAGCTGATCACCCTCCAAGAGCTGATCACCAGAATGCACAGAAAGCCTGGACCTACTTTCGGAGGACTACCGGGTTACACTCGGATTCGGCCTGCATTGCGGCTGGGTGATTGAGGCCTGCTGCCCAGCTGAAAAGGGCTCAGTGTCCAGTTGAATTTAGGGTTTAGGGTTCGGGGTGAGTCTGGAGCCTACAGGATTTGGGGTTTCGGAGAACCCTAATGACCCTAATGCCCGACACCCTACATTGTGCAGACGCGGGCAGCCTCTATTTGGGAGTTCGTGCAAGAACTTTCATTGATACCAAGATGGTCGTCTCCCCTCGCAATCCTGCGGAAAAGGTCCTTCGAACACAGCAGGCTCAGCGTACAGCTGCCCCTCACCTTTGTCCTGTTGCCTGCGACATGAGAAACCCCAAAAATCAGAACATGGAGCTCGGTAGGGTTTAGGGTATATAGGGTCTATCGGGTTTATGGCGTGTTTAGAGGGTTTACAGAGTTTTTATAACTTGCAGGATTTATGGAGTTTATAGGGTTTTATAGGCTTTTCGAGGTTCACAGGGTTTATACTTAGGAGAACATGCCCTTCCGACCTGCATGGTCACGCGCAGCACACTTGCACCGACCTGAGCCGATGCCCGGAGCCGCCGGATTAGTCCGCTACAGGCTTTATGAAGGGTTTAGGGTTTGGGGTTTAGTGGGTTTGGGGTTTAGTGGGTTTAGTGGGTTTAGGGTTTGGGGTTTGGGGTTGAGTGTGTGTTAGGCTTTAGGCTTTAGGCTTTAGGCTTTAGGCTTTAGGCTTTAGGCTTTAGGCTTTAGGCTTTAGGCTTTAGGCTTTAGGCTTTAGGCTTTAGGCTTTAGTTTAGGGTTTAGGGTTTAGGGTTTAGGGTTTAGGGTTTAGGGTTTGGTGGCTTCTCCACGACATGCACGCAGGGCGCCATCGGCAGTGAGTACAAGATCGATGCCTCCTACCTTTCTCCCAATGTCAATGTCGCCTCCAAGCTGGAGGCTCTGGGTTAAACCAAACCTTCAGCTCGGGATGTTCTCCCTTATGCCTTCTACCTTTTTAGGATTATCATAGGGAGTATTCGAATTCCGATTAAGGACTGTTAGTATAAGGGGGAGCATCCCTAACCTTCAGCACAAGCCCTGTTCCTGCTGAAGTCTTGTAATGAGGGTTTATAAGGGCGGAGTATCGGCTTCTGGGTGGATTTTGATGCTAGAGCCAGAGCTGGGTAGGGAATGGCATGTTGCAGATGCTACACGTGCCCTCCACGACTTGGTTCTGCTTCACATCAGTCGCTGCTACCTGCAACCCTGCTTTAGCTTTGAGGGGTAGAGGGTTCAGGACGCAGTGGCCCTAGAAACTTCAGCGCCGACCTGTGCTGCCGAGAGCCATGCAAAGCAAGCCTTGGGGTTGATTCCTCACTGCCAAGGGCTAGCCAGCACTTTGACTGTCAAGCGTGCAAGTTCACACGGCTTCCTATGGCACCTTCTTTGTCCACGTGGCCTTGGGAGCCCCCTTGATTCCTACACCGCAAGCCTTTCCTCAACAACCCAGGACCTGAACTGCCCGGCTGCTGGATCAGTTGATGGTGCCACAGTGTAGGACCTTACCCATTCTATAGGACTGCGCTCATATCCGCTTATATGCCAACATGCCAGGCAGCCACCTCTCAGTTCAAGGTTTGGATGCTGCTCTCACACAGCATGGCCCAATGCTCAGCTTCGGTGTGTGTTTGCAAGGCCTTGGGATGTTCCCCCCCTTACACTAACAGTCCTGAATAGGGATCATCGTACCGCCTATGGGAATGCCTACTAAGGATTGCTGGAATCATGGGGAGGGGAACATCCCAACGCACATCCATACTAGCCTCAGCAGTGCTAGTGTACCGAACACTAGGCCTGCCAGCATGCCCGTCACAAATCTGCGGTGATGATCGGTGATGAACCACTTTTAAACCCTCCTCAGAACAAGGTAACCGTCGGAACCTTAGAGCCACATGACCTTTGAAAACCTGGCTGCTAAACCCTAAACCCTAAACCCTAAACCCTAAACCCTAAACCCTAAACCCTAAACCTTAAAAACCCTAAACCCTAAACCCTAAACCCTAAGCCCTGCTAAAGCCCTGTGGCACCTCCCACCATGCATAAACTCAGGTGAACATGTGCAGCAACGAGGCGCTGCTGCTGCTGTTTGGGCGCTTTCTTGGGCTTCGCAGTCCCAGACGGCATCACACTGAAAGAAATTTAGGGTTTAGGGTTTAGGGCTTAGGGTTTGGGAGTTTGGGGTTTAGGGTTTATGCAAACAGTCACTCGGACGGAGGGTAACAACCCAGAACCCTAAAGGCAGCTTGTAACCGTAATCAGGCCTCCAGCAGCCTTTGAGGCCAGGAGCACCCCAAGCCCAAAGCCCACCTGTCATTGCTCGAGGGAGACGGCTACTGTGAGGATGAAGGAGGTTACAGTACACGATCCTGTTCCCTAAGCTCCCACAAAACCCATCCTAAACCGCCTCAAAGCCCCCAAAGCATGAACCCCGAACTGAAACTAGGGCCCAGAGCGGGCCCTTTGCACACTCAAGAGTGTCTAGGACCGGGAGTAGGCCCTTATTTCCTTTTGTTTAGGGTTAGGGTTCCCTTATCATCCCCTTAGAACCAAAAAGGGTACCTACCCTCTTTATTCCTAGGTACCTCCCGGGTTTAGGTATCCTGAGCATGGGCTCGAACAGGTTGCCTTGACCTGCAGACTCATAGACCAAGTCACCGTGAGCGGCTCCAGCTGCTCGGCTACCGAGGGTTTAGGGTTTAGGGTTTAGGGTTTAGGGCTTAGGGCTTAGGGCTTAGGGCTTAGGGTTAGGGTTTAGGTTATAGGGATTAGGGTGTGTTTCGGGGTAGGTACAGGGCCCCACAGGGTTTGGGTTCAGCATTTCAGCGTGGCGCTTCGCTGCCACTTGCCACTGAGGAATCCCGATGCGTGTGTACACCATGGACCTGGATGTGTCAAGGCTCCGCAGCCCGAACTAGTTCAAATGCTGGAGATGCAGCAGTTTTGAAGTCCAGATGGTGCCAGGTAATGTGGTGTCCTGATGAGTACCCCCCCTCTGAATCGAGCTTGGGAACAGTTGTTTGGTTGGGGGGGGGGGGGGGGGGGGGTCGGCGTCAAGTTTGTTTGGGGAGCTGGGGAGGTTTGTCAAGGTTGCTGGAGGGCTGGGCCTTGAACCCTAACTACTTTGAGTGTCGGGTGGTTCTACGTCCTATTCCGGGACTTGCCTGAGTGGACACCGGTCTGGACTCCGAGATGGTCTTGGTCTTGTCTGCCCAGATGGTCGTTTTTGTTATCCCAGCCACCTGCAGCACATTGGCTTTCTCTGCCTCATCTCTTGCAGCACGGCTGTCAGGAAATCCAGGATCCTGCACGTACTGAGTTCTCGGCTAGATTGTATTATATATATATATGTACATATTCTATATATTTATATAATATGTATACATGTATGCATATCCCCCACTCGCTCGCGGAAGCTGCGGAAGTCTGGGCAGGCTAAGTCGCACCGGGACCTCGAATTTAAAATTTAACGATACCCACGTGAGCATCTTGGGCTTGTGATGAGTCTCGGGTAGTTTAGGGTTTAGGGTTTAGGGTTTAGGGCTTAGGGTTTAGGGTTTCGGGTAGCCATTGTGCAAGCGGTTCACACCTGTCCCACTTCCCACTTCCTCGGACAGTCGCAATCAGCCTCATGCACGTTCGGATCCCGTTGTATCCCGGAAAAGTACGAACCTGAGCCCCAAACCCTAAGCCCTAAGCTACTTTTTCAGAGCGAGGACTTCTTCGAAGTTCCATGAACATCAAACTGAAGCTGAACCTCCTCGAGCCCAACGCCCCTAAGCTTCCCAGAAGCCCTGACGGCATGGGCTCTGCAAACCCTGAACCCTCAACCCCCCTTTAAACCGTCAACCCGAAACCCTCTAAGCCCCTAAACTCCTAACCCTAAAAGGCCCGAACCCTAAACCCCCTAAGCTGGAACCGCGAAATGGCAGGATCCATGTTGTCGAGCAGGGACCTGATCGAATCATCAGGCCATTCGGCCGGCGTGGAGTTTGTCCATAGCGACCATGGGGTCCTTAAACCCTAAACCCTTAGCACCTGTAGGGTTTAGGGTTTAGGGTTTAGGGTTAGGGTTTAGGGTTTAGGGTTTAGGGTTTAGGGTTTAGGGTTTAGGGGTCGACTTAGCTGCTGAGCTGAAGCCCCAAGCCCTGAACCGGGCTCAGAGCCGGGGGTGTCTGTTGCAAAGGCTTGGGCTTGGAGTTTAGTCAGGGTTTCGGTTTGAGGCTTACATAGCTTGGGGTTCTGGGCGCTCGCCACCTCAAGCCGGTTCCTTGTTTCAGTCCGGTTGGAGTGCGTTTTTTTGAGCACCGTGAGTTGTGAAGTGGCGCTGAATACTAACAGTGATAATAATCATCACTTAATACTAAATCATAATTCCATTCCTTTTGCAGGAACCGCTTCAAGATACGCCAGCTTCGCGAAGTGCGGAAGAGCGAGAAGATGGCAGAGGACCGTCGGGAAAAGGAGTGGAGCTTACTACAGGGGTCTGAAAAATCACAAGAAATATTCCCTTGGTGTGGTCCTTTTATAAAATACTATAATATCCCCCAAAACCTCGTTCTAATTGTTAAGGCCCTTATATTACGATGGTTTACGTGGCTTCGGGTTGACAGGCCTGTGGGGACTCCAGGGTTTTTTCAGGGGGTCGAGAGAACCTCAGGTTGTTGGCACAGTAGTGCAGGGCTTGCTATGTGGCCTTCCTAGGGTGCAGCGCGGATTGGTTTTTGAGCTGTCGAGTCTTGAGAGGCTTGGGCTTTGCGGGCTTGAGTCGCCCAGCTCAGCTGCTAGAGCATGTTGTAAGCTCACAGCCGATGTCGTTTAGTTGGCGCTTGTATCCGCAGAACTGCATGCAGCATCCAGAAATCCCGGGAAGCAGCCGTACAGTACAGCGGGTCGAACAGTTACAGCCGCCTTTGCGAGGTGGCTGCTGCCTAGGATCTGTTGTTGCGACAACTTAAGCATTGCAGCGCCAGCCGGATGTCAGGACTACCATGTGTGGGATGCAATGACCAGCAACCCAGCCACTCGGCTGCAGGCTGCTGTTGCCGAGGGTTGGCATATGTTGGCATGGAGGGCACATACCAGGGTTCATAGAAGACCCTAAACCCTCCCGCCCAGTTTCGGGATCTGGCGTCCTCACACCCATGATCTACGCACTCCAAAAACCTTTTTTGCATCACCCATTCCCGAGCAGCTCAATGCTCTTTTCTCACAAAGACTTCCCAGCCGAAGCCCGAAAACAATCTCACAAGCCCTATGTTCGAACCCGAAATCCCACGAACATAGGGCCCGAAGCGGGGTCAGCTCCCTGAACTTTGGCCCGAAAATCTAAGCCGAAACCGTAACCACCCCCCTAAAACCTGAACTTGCCTGCACCATGGACCTTAAGGACATCCGGCAGATGCGCCAGCTCTTCTCCGAGGAGTTCTTCCAGCGTTTCGCCATGGCGTACCGGAACTATGAGGCGCTACAATAGGTGGTTTTGGGGTTTATAGGGTGTTTAGGGTGAACTTCAAGGTTGAAGGGGTTTACAAAGCCTTTCCTTTCTGCAGGTTTGTCGTCCTGGGCTTTGGGGGAATTCCGTGCTTGGGATGTGATGCTTGGGGGTTTAGGGTTTAGGGCTCGAGTCAGCTGTTGCTGCATTCCAGGAGTGGCTGTTCGGCCCTATTATAATCCCCATCATCTTGCTGAGTTTCAGCAGGCAATGAGGGAATGAGTTTGCCCTTGGGCTCCTCCCTGCCGGCGCGGCGCAAAAAAAGGTCAAACCGCAACAGTTCGACATTGTGCTGCAAACGCAGTCCTATCTCGTGAGAATTTTCTTGGCCAAGACAATTTCTTGGATTGTTCTGGTCGTCAAAAACAGGCCAGTAAAGCGGGGCTTCCACTTCTGCTGTAAAAATCAACAAGATAAAGAACGACAGCTGAACAGAATGGGAAAACTTTATGCACAACTATGTGGGCACATGTGGTGTTCACTTATAATGTCCCTGAAAAGTTTGCACAAACCGATGAGGGTCTGGGCTCAACCTATCCCTATGTGTTGCTCAGTGCTCGCGCCTGAGAAAGTCTCAGATGCTGGTGGATAAAATATTGAAGGGTATATGGGGAGTTAGGGCTGGAGATTTAGGGGTTGCGGCGGCGTCAGTAAGCGCTAGGAAGGACCTGCTTCAAGGATGTTTTGTTGGGTCTCATCGTACTCTTATCGCCGCGTCGCCCATGTTCTTGGCCCCTCCGCTGAAACCAAAAAATCTCGGGCCGGCGTATGTGTCATAGTCCTTTCTGCTAGAAGCAACTAGCCAGCATCGTGCTTCCTCGATTCTTCTCTACGCCTTGCCTGTGGTTCGAGTTTTTGAGTCAGGGATGTCAAACTTCGCCAAATTCAAGTTGCTCTCAACCCTAAACCCCAAACCCGAAACCCGAAACCCGAAACCCTAAACCCTAAACCCTAAATTCCAGTCATGTGCCTGGGGATGTTGTGGGGTCCGGAAGCCGTCACAGGCGGGAGAGTGGCTTGCAGCGCGCGACATGCGCCTCGGCCATGAAGTACTAATTTTACCAGTAATAGTACTGATACCTATAATGGTTATAATAATGATAGTAATAATAATAGTAATATATAGTAATATCTCAGCCCCTCGAGCTTAGAGTTCAGCCCTATCGACCCTATTGACACGACAGTCTGTGAAACTTTGCGCGTTGCGAGGCCAAGTTAAAGTACCCTCAAGTGCTGCAGCTTCAACATCCCGAATCCAAACCAGACGAGAGGGTTTGCTAACGAGAGGGTTTGCTAGAGTCGTTCGGGTCGGTTTGCGGTTGAGGGCTCAGTTGCAAGCAGCTCTCCGGTTGATGTCCGCCTCTGATCTGTTGCGATTCGACTGGACCTCATGGCTGAGGGTTTGGGATCACCTTTATATTTAGGGTTTGTAGGGTTTAGGCCCTTTTTTTGAGGAACCTACACAGGGTTTAGAGTGTATGTATATAGATATATGTATGTGTATATATATATATATGTATATATGTATATTTGTATGTCTATATCTATATATGTATATATATATATATATTTGTATATATATATATATGATTCAGCCCCGGCGGGCCCCCCCCCCCTCCCCCCTACCCCCCCCCCCCCCCCCCCCCAATGGTACCCCCCCCCCCCTGTGGTGTGGTTGGGGGTTGGTTTTAGGGTTTTAGGGTTTAGGGTTTAGGGTTTAGGGTTTTAGGGTTTTAGGGTTTTAGGGTTTAGGGTTTAGGGTTTAGGGTTTACGGTTTAGGGTTTTAGGGTTTAGGGTTTAGGGTTTAGGGTTTAGGGTTTTCCCCGCGGATGGGGTACTAAGATGATCCCCCCCCCCCCCCTGTGGTGTGGTTGGGGGTTGGTTTTAGGGTTAGGGTTTAGGGTTCAGGGTTTTAGGGTTTAGGGTTTAAGGTTTAAGACTTAAGGTTTAGGGTTTAGGGTTAGGGTTTAGGTTTTAGGGTTTAGGGTTTAGGGTTTAGGGGTTTAGGGTTTAGGGTTTAGGGACGTAGACCGTAGGCTTGGGGGGGGGGGGGGGGGGGGGGGGGCCAGGACGCTCGACGCTGCATCATATATATATATATACATATGTCTGGTTTGGGGAGAGCTGCCCCTTGAGGCTCTTCACCTGCCACTACCAGCCGCAGCACGACATCGGCCGAAGGCTCATCTCCTCGGAGGCGCGCCTAAATAGTATACTGTATCATATCACAACAACAGAATATAATGTATATGTATATATATATAATGCATATGTATATATGTATGATATATATATATATACATATAGCCAACTCCTACTTCTGAGGGCGGCACGAACCTAGAAACAAACTCGAGTTTTCAGAGTGGAAACTAATCACAAGCAAGCCGCACAATGGGGCACAGCCTCTCTAGTGTGACATGTCCTGGATTATCCAGGCAAGGCCGGCAAGGGACCAACCGGCAGGCGGTAAGGCAAGGGAGCAAGAGAGGACGCGAGCAGAGGCAGGTGGGGAACGGCCAATTCGAGCAAACAACGGCTGCGAGGAAGGCCGGGAGGAACACCCGACGAGGAAGGCTGCAGCAACAAGGGCGGTGCGCGCAGGGCCATCAGGGCTCAGGGAAGGGAGCGGCCTCCTATATATATATATGTATATATGTATATATGTGTACATATATATATATATATGTTTTTACTTTTTCCTCTTATTGTTATTATATTGCTACTCTTATATGCTGTGCATAGCATCTTAGATAGTATATACATGTATAGTATCCATTGCATACTATACACAATATAAAATATCATAGTCCGTTGGTAGGTTCCCTAGTTTCGGTTCTATGTCGAGTTCCCAATTATGGTTTAGGATTCCTGGTTCGGGGGTTCAGGGTATAGGGGTTTCCAAATGGCAGTTACGAGGTGACATTCGGGTTTGGGCTTTGGGCTTTGGGGCTTGGGGCTTGGGGCTTGGGGTTTGGGGTTTGGGGTCATTGGCCAGGTACTTCTACAGACTTTAGGGTTCAAATCGCGGTTCCCCGGGCGACAAGGCCGAAAACTCCAGCCGCCCAAAGAGCCCCTGATTCATTGCATCATTCCGTTTATGTAGTTTTTGCATATCACTTTGATGTGTCTTTTTGTTTTCGTGTGTTTTGGCATATCGTACAGCGTTATACCGACCGGGTTCTTTTTGGGCTGGTATATGATGGCAAGGGTAGCAATCTTGCTGCATAGACCCGAAGCCCCTAAACCCTGTGAAAGGAAGTGAACCGCCGCCTGAGGAAGGGCATTGGTATGGCTTAAGGGGTCACCGTTCTCTGTCACTTAAGGACTTTGATTGCTTCTAGGGTTTAGAGGATTTCTGTGACCCGTGTGTTTCGAATAAATGCATGTGCACTAATGCACTAATTGGGATTGGAGTGACCCCGCGCACACACAATCAGCTAGGCTTCGTGCTGTGAAGGACTGGGGCCTCGTAGGCAGTGACAAGAATACCCCGGCTTTCTGTAAAGGCGCTGAAGCCAGTGCGGTGGCTTGCGATTACGCCAGTGTCAAGGAACCCACATGAGGTTGATTATGATGTGCGGAATCCAGCGCAAACCGTCCAAAGCCCTGGAAAGTAGGTGGCCCGGCAGTATCATGATCTTTAAGGGCCCCCTGGCAAAACTTAGTAACGTTACTACTCTACGATATGCCTTGGCGAAGCGTTTGCTGTGGCGCGAGGCTGACTGGCCCGTTGATGGACCCACCGTGACTCGGACTCTTTCGGGTGTCCCCCCCCCCCCCCCCAAAGTTAAGTTAAGGCCACTGAGCCTGGCTGCTGCGGGTTTGGGTTTCAGGATTTTCCGGGTTCAGGAGTGCAGGGTAAGATTTGTAGAGTAGGACTTTCCCAATTCCACCTTTTTCCCTGGGCTCGACTCTTGCTTTATTCCGAGCTCATCAGTCGGCCTACACGCTAGGACCTAGAAGCCCTATAGGCACCTATGGCAGCCAGAGCCCTGCACAAGCCCTGGCCATAAGGCTCTAACGTCTCACAAGTTTGGGCGCTTCGTGTTTTAGGGTTTAGGGTTTAGGGTTTAGGGTTCCCTAAACCCTAAAAGGGCGGTAGACTCAAGGTCACCCTGCTCCGCTTCATGCAGTACTGGGACTATGAGGCTCCCTCAGACTGGCTAGGGTATCGCACCTTGGCTGTGGAGTCAGGGTTTAGGGTTTAGGGTTTAGGGCTTGGGGCTTAGGGGCTTAGGGGTTTAGGGGTTTAGGAGTTTGGGGGTGCAGGGTGGCTGCTCGCTTTCAGGGTTAGGCTTTATGGGGTGTACCTGAAAGGATGGGCATGTCGCTGCTGTTAACCAGATAGTTCACTCTATGTGGCTTTTAAGCGTCGGCAGTGTTGAGTTTGCCTAGCTACTAGGAACTACATGGTTTGGGAATCGTGCAGTTTAGGGTTGTGGGGCAACCGATACGACATGCAACCAGACTTCTCTGGACGAACACGCTTGTGCCGTTGGACTTGTCAACAGGGCGGCTTCGTTGTCATCGCGTTTTAAAGACAGAAAGCTTCGGTAAAGCTCACGAGGTGCCGGTGTAGAGGTGCTAAACCCTAAACCTTAAACCCAAGCGATCCCTACAACCTCCTTTGAGACGCCTTCTGACCGCTTAGCTGAGGACAGCTCCCTGAGTAGCCTCAGTGCAAGGCCTTGCCAGGCAGGGGAACCCTAAACCCTAACCCCTGGCCCTAAACCCTAAACCCTTAAGGCCCTAAACCCTAAACCCTTAATTCCCCCCCCCCCCCCCAAGTTATTCTACACTTCAATCTCAGAGTCTCCATCACAAAGCCCTTCTTAAGCCCCCACCTTTTTTGTCACAACCCTAAAGCCCCGAACCCTACACTAAAAAACGTCTTGTGAACAAGCCTACCCTACATCCCTCAACCCTCGTCTACGAGACTCAAGCAAATCCTCGACCCAGACCCCAAAGTTAGGCCACAAGCTCACAAGCTAAAAAAGCTTAGGCTTTCTTGTTTTAGGCTCCAGGAAGCGTGCCCGATGGCATCTCAATATCACTTGTGCAGCCATTGACTCCATGGGAAGCTGACGAGCAGTAGCAGACGGAGTGGCGAGGATTATAGAGGTCAAGGTATCAGGATGCCATGTGCGAGCTCCAGTTTTGCGAACCAAGCACAATCTGTCTATATATTGTTATTGTTAGTATTATTAGTATTATTATTACTATTATTCTTATGTTTCCATGCCCAGTTCCTGCACACCAAGTCTCGAACCCTGCCTTTCACCTCTCACGCGTGGTTCTCTGCTTTCCGCTGTTTTTGTTGGGTTCGCATTTGCCTTGAAAACCCGGAGCCTTCTGTTTGAGGGCACCCAAAAGGGCCCATCATTTAGAAAAGTGCCGTCATGAGGCACTTGGACTCCTGGGGGTAGGGGGTTTGCATGGATGTGTGGGGGGGCGGGGGGGGTATTTTCTCTGGCCTAGCTCAGGCTGCTGGGAGCCAAACTCCAAACCGCCTATGTAAAGGCATGGATGGGAGAACGATGATGCCAGCTGTCGTCCCGGGAGTTTCTCCACTGACATTATACGTACGATGCACGCGTCTGGTGTTTAGGGGGCAGCAGGACGGATAGCAGCTGTTTTGTGTTCTTCTTCTAAATGCTGCGGCAGTAGCTATATGTATTTGAGAAAAGCTCAAAGCAGGCAAGGTTCCTTGCCCGGGAATGAAAGCGTATTGCTACATGAAGGTCGCAATCACTACTTGGCTCTTTGCATTGCGGTGTCCTTGGTTCAAGGGTCCCCCCCAGAAACACAGAGAGTCAAGCCTTTTTGAGGGAATTGGAAAGCTTGCGAGTGACAACAAAACGACTGTTGACATGGCGTTGCTTAGGGCTCTCTCGCTTCATTCGCGCCGCGTTTGACTCACGCACGCTCTCACTGTGTTTCAATCGCACCTAGCGCATAAACGAAAGAATGTGAATTTGTTCAACTTATAAGGAAGCATGTTGATTGTCTGTATTGTGGAGTTTGTGGACACGTACTTCCTTGATGTTGCAAAGGAACACAGAGAACCACAAGATAGGACAGGTTCTTAACTTTTAAGCGCGTAAACCCTGATCATGTAGCCTAAGACCCGCAACCTACGTGCTTTGATTCCGTTCCTCATGCTTGAGGGTTACAAGCGTTTCCAGAAGTCCACCAAAGACGAGCGGCGTAGGTCTCTACATGTAGGGTTCTTCAGTGCAGCCCTCAACCCTACCCCCTAAAACCCTAAGCCCTTACCCCCTGTAAGTCCAAAGCAGGCAAGTGCAGAAGAAGCTGGGCTGAACCACGCAATGCACATTCCGGCTGCCGGAAACTGGAGGCCGGAAATCGCACCGTCCCATGCGTGGCCAGGGTGTAGCCACCTAGAGCTCCTATGCGAGCGCTATGTTAGGGCTTAGGCTTCTAAGGGGTTTAGGGATTTAGGATTAAGGTTTAAGGTTTAGGGACTTCGGGTCGCGGTTCGGGGTTGGTGGGATCGGGACTACACCCTGGCGCCCAGGGTCAATTTTTTTCAATGCTCTGAAAATTGCAGAGCCGATGTACCTTTGATTTTATTCCTGGCCCGGGCATCTACAAGGAGGCTGCCTCAACCTAGAGCTTGCCCTCCGCAGAACCCTAAGGGAAGCCCTTAAGTCGAGGGTTTAGGGTTTAGGGTATAGGGTATAGGGTTTAGGGTTTAGGGTTTAGGTTTAGGGTTTAGGGTTAAGGGTTTAGGCTTTAGGGCTTGGTAAACCCTAAACCCTAAGCCCTGAACTTTACCTAAACCCTATGACCCATCCGGAGCTTCCACGCGTTCAAAGTGGAAGCTTGGAACTTCAGACCGACAACACGCTCCCAGAGCCTCTTTCCAGGGCTTCTCGGGGCTTGTCAAACCCCGAAACCCCAAATCCGAAACCCGAAACCCGAAACCCTAAACTCTAACACCTAAGCCCTAAGCCCTAAACCCTAAGCCTAAGTACCTGAGCCGCTGTATCGATGAGTCGAGGAGCAGATTTCTGGGCCGGGCGATGTTTCACAGACCATGCCACGGGTCGAATCGGCCTTGCAGGAGTGGGCTCCATAGAGGTTTAGGGTTTAGGGTTTAGGTTTTAGGGGTTCAGAGATCTGTTCAAGGAGGGAAATGGTCCCAAATCCGAGCACCCGCATTTCTGCTGGAAGGCCACACCAGTCGTGTTATCCGTTTAACAATTCAGGCCACTCAGCATTGACAAAACAGAGAGTGATCCGGCTTAGAGGTGAACTTGCCTGCTGTTTAGCCCAATCAGTCCTTTGTCACGAGCAAGACCTGGTCACACTTCACAAGACATGGTGGCCTCCAATCGGGAACCGTCTAAAGCCTTGATTGATATTTCAAGTTCATCCTCTCCCGTCGTGAGAGTCTCATGTTTGGCTGTGACCTTGAAGTATCTGAAGGGACGGCCATCGTCGGGAGCTGTGTGAAGAGCCCTAAACCCTAAACCCTAAATCCTAAACCCTGAACCCTAAACCCTAAACCGTTCAGGGAAGGTGTCATTGGACGACCTGCCCTAAGGCTCTGATCCGTGCACTCCTCCACAGCCCATGAGCCGAACTGCGGTGTGGAGGCACTGGGAGTGGCTGGGTCCGTCTGCTGATGTGCCCTATACACAGATTTGTTGTCGAGCCCAAACCTTAAATTAAACCAACCCAGATCCCTGAATCCTCAAACCCCCCAAAAACCCCCTAAAACCCAAACCGCGAGAACCTTGCCGTGGTGGAGCCCTCGCCGAAGCATTCCCTAGTGTCTCTGCCATATCTGCTCAAGCATCCACTGGCACATGTAGGGTTTAGGGTTTAGGGTTTAGGGTTTAGGGTTTAGGGTTTTAGGGTTTAGGGTTTAGGGTTTAGGGTTTAGGGTTAGATAGACGTCGTAGCGAGCCGGGAGTAGTACCTGAACTGGCAATGGCAAAAGTGAAACATGCACGCCCCAGAAAATTGTGTCGCTAGTAGCCTGAGCCTCGCCCTTTCAGGCCTTGGTTTCGGAGTTCCAGTTGAGGGTTTCCAGGGGGTGGGGGGTGCATGCAGCATGGCGATGACGACGGTGAGACGCTGGCAGAGGCGGAACTGGATGGATTTCAGGCCGCCAGTTGCAGAAACAGCGGTGCGCGCAATAACACATGGCGCTTGAACAAGCCCAGTGAGACTCTCCCAGAGTAGACCTTATGAGGACTGCAACCCCCTCCCTACACAAACCCTACACCCTAAACCCTAAGCCTTCAGCCCTAAGCCCCAAGCCATCTAAGCCCTAAGTGCCCTGAGCCCTAAACCCGAAACCCCAAAAGCCCCAGGAAGAGCCCTGAGCCCTGAGCCCGAAGCCCCCCAATGCCCAGGCCGACGACCGCAGCTCCTGGAATCGGCTCAGCGGATTGGCCTTCGCCTGGGCTCTGGCTGCTTGACCCCGAAACCCTAAACAATAAACCCTAAACCCTAAACCCTAAACCCTAAACCCTCAAGGCCAGGAGCAGCTCGTACAATAATCCTTCATCCTACACCGTGCAAGAAAAGAAGACCCAAAAAAGCAGGACTCTCAGGCACCAAAAAGACCCGAAGCGAGAAAAGAAGTCCCGAAAGATGCCAAAAAGAAACTGCGAGCGCAGCCGCAGCCGCAGCCCCAAGCCCCCAGAAAGCCTCACAACGCCCCACAAGGTCCCAGGAGACACCAAAAAGGCCCAAGGAGGCCCTGAAAAGGCCCCAGCAAGCCCCACAAGGCCGCAGGAGGCCCCAAAAGGCACCAGGAAGCCCCAAGATTTCAGCAAAAGCAAACAGCAAAGCCCGGCAAAACCCGGCAAAACTCCGAATACAAACCCTTTACAATTTCTAAAACCCTAAACCCTAAACCCTAAACCTAAACCCTAATCCCTAAGGTCCTGCTCATAAGACTCCCTATACATATTGGCAGTCGCTTGCAGCTGTGAGAATTCTGAGGGTCTTGATGCTGACACGTCCTAAAACCCTGCAACATCCTAAAACCCTTCAACCCCAAACCTTAGGGCATGGTCTTTTGGGCGGGCGGGCCCGTGGGCCCGTGGGCCCGTGGGCCCGTGGGCCCGTGGGCCCGTGGGCCCGTGGGCCCGTGGGCCCGTGGGCCCGTGGGCCCGTGGGCCCGTGGGCCCGTGGGCCCGTGAGCCCGTGAGCCCGTGAGCCCGTGCACGGGCCTGGACCTTGCCAAAACAAAACCTTGCCAAAACAAAACCTTGAAACACTAAGTCTTGAAACAAAGCCCCGCCCGCCTTGAAATACTAAGTCGTGAAATCCAAAGAATCCTAAAGCCTAACCCTGAAGCCTACAATCTTAAAAGCCTAAAACCTCAACTCTACTCCTAAGACTGTGAGCCTCTGGTATGTGGCAATGCAAGACGATTACAAGCTTTGGCATCATCGCGTGTAAATGGAACATGTCAGGCTTGCGTTTCCTAAGCTGCGGGGGTTCAGGACAAGGCGTTGGAAGAGTTACTTGATCCGAAGCAAACGCAAACCCAAGGTCTTGAAGCCTTGTTCTCAAAACCTAAGCCCTACTCAAACCAAGATCCTGAAACCTATAGCCACTAAACCTTAACCCTTAAACTTCAACCCTAAAACCCTAACCCTGCAAATCCTTAACCCTTAAATTCAACCCTAAAACCCTAACCCTGTCCTAAAGTCCCCAAGCCCCTACTTCGCAAAGGCTTCTTTAAAGCTCTGATCACCGCAGTTGCTAGCCAAAGACCCACCTCTCCCTTTTGGAATACTAAATCTTGTAACAAAGCTCTAACCCCCCTTGAAATTCTAAGCAAAGAATCCTAAAGCCTAACCCTGAAGCCCTCAATCTTAAAAGCCTACAGCCTCAACTCTACTCCTAAGAATGTGAGCCTCTGGCATGTGGCACTGCAATATTATTACAAGCTCTGGCATCATTGCGTGTAGATGGAACATGTCAAGCTTGCGTTTTCCAAGCTGCGGGGGTTAAGGACAAGGCGAAATCCTAAATTCCCCAAGCCCCTACTTCGCAAAGCTTCTTTCAAGCTTTAATCACCGCAGTCGCTAGCCAAAGACCCACCTCTCCCTTTTGGAATACTAAATCTTGAAACAAAGCCCTAACCCCCCTTGAAATACTAAGCAAAGAATCCTAAAGCCTAACCCTGAAGCCTGCAATCTTAAAAGCCTACAGCCTCAACTCTATTCCTAAGAATGTGAGCCTCTGGCATGTGGCACTGCAATACTATTACAAGCTCTGGCATCATTGCGTGTAGATGGAACGTGTCAAGCTTGCGTTTTCTAAGCTGCGGGGGTTAAGGGCAAGGCGTTGGAAGATTTATACTTGATCCGAAGCAAACGCAAAACCCAAGGTCTTGAACCTCAAAACCTAAGCCCTACTCAAACCAAGATCCTGAAACCTATAGCCACTAAACCTTAACCCTTAAATTCAACCCTAAAAACCCTAACCCTGCAAGTCCTAAAGTCCCCAAGCCCCTACTTCGGAAAGCTTCTTTAAAGCTCTAATCACCGCAGTTGCTAGCACAAAACCCACCTCTCCCTTGAAATACTAAATCTTGAACAAAGCCCTAACCCCCTTGAAACACTAAGTCGTGAATCCAAAGAATCCTAAAGCCTAACCTGAAGCCTGCAATCTTAAAAGCCTAAAACCGCAACTCTACTCCTAAGAACGTGAGCCTCTGGTATGTGGCAACGCAAGACTATTACAAGCTCTGGCAACATCGCGTGTAAATGGAACATGTCAGGCTTGCGTTTCCTAAGGACAAGGCGTTGGAAGATTTACTTGATCCGAAACAAACGCAAACCCAAGGTCTTGAAGCCTTGTTCTCAAAACCTAAGCCCTATTCAAGCCAAGATCCCAAGCTTCTGGAGCCTTAGAACCTTATAAACCCGCAATTCCGGGCGCTTTGACTGACTGCGGCAGTTTTGTTTGTATGAGCCATGATGTGGACATGCGTCCGAGCCCATGCTACATCCGACGCCATAGCGGTCCCACAGTGTCTCCCGGACGATACTCAGCCTAAATTGTAAACCTTTCATCCTAAACCCTATAGCCCTCATCCCCGAACCCGAAAGACCTTCTTCAAAGCTGTAATCACCGCAACAGCACCGATTTTCTCCCCAAACCCGAACGCTTTCTAAGTCTGGGTATGGGTTTGAGGCGTTCTCGAGCAGGGTTTTCGCGAAATTGACGTGGCTTGTAGTCTCGTGCCTTGTCAAGCGACCTTTGTGACAATTTGAGAGTGGTAGACGACAAGGTGGGGAGCGGGATTAAACCGGCAGCAAAGATTTTTGGTGGTCAGGATAGCGTAGAGCGATAGGCAGAAGTTTTTTTGATAGTAACGACATTATAAGCCTGGGCTGTGGGCCCATGGGCCGGTGGGCCCGTGGGCCCGTGGGGCCCGTGGGGCCCGTGGGCCCGTGGGCCCGTGGCCCGTGGGCCCGTGGGCCCGTGGGCCCGTGGGCCCGTTGATCTTCTTTAAAGAGGTCTGCCCGTGGAACAGGGTATTCTCCATTCGTAGTAAAATTTTTTTAGAAATCTAAATTTGTTAATTAAAAGCCGCACCCTATGAAATCCTCTTCTGGGGCCTGCTTGTCTGTAACAAAATCTCACAAGAGCTTTATATGCAGAGGTTACAGCCTCAGAAATCCTCATCTGGGCTTCCTGCCTATTTTATTGAGAAATTGCTATACTTAAAGGCCACATCCTATGAAATCCTCTTCTGGGCCCTCTTAATGAAATTTCAGTAGACTTGTGTCTGATAAAGCCACAGCTTCGTTCGTAATTAACCCAAGTAAAAAAACATATTGAGAGGCCCAGCCCCAAGACATCCTCTTCTAAGCCTCATTGATTAATATCTATTTAGAACATTTTTGTTTTTCCCACACCCTGTGAAATCTTTCGCTGGCCCCATTCGTAATGAAACGCAATTTGATTTCATATTGTAAGCCCACACCCTAAGAAATCCTCTTCTGGGTTTCGTTCGTAATTGAACCCAAGTAAAGCAAGTATATATTCAGAGGCCAACCCCAGGACATCCTCCTCGCAATGAAACCGAGTTAGAATTCTATATTGCAGACCATACCCTATGAAATCCCTTTCTGGCCCCTATTTGTAATGAAGATTAATTTGAATTCTGTATTACAAAGCCACACGCCAAGAAGTCCTCATTAGACCTTCGTTTGTAATTAGACTTATTTTCGATTTGCCAAGATGCTTGTATTAAAAAAAGCCACACCATTCTGGGGCCTGTTCGTACCAGAATCTCGTAAGAAGTTTATAATGCTAGGTAAGAAGCCCACACCCTAAGAAGTTCTGATCTAGGCTAGGTTCGTATGTAACTCTTGGACAGAAATTTATATCATGAGCCCCCATTCGTATTTGAATGTACTTACAATTCCATATTTAACCGCTAGACCCTATGAAATCCTCTTCTGGTACCTATTAGTGAAATGTCAATAGACTTGTATATGATAAAGCCATAGCTTCGTTAGTAAATTAAACCTAAGTCAAACAAACAAATTAAGAGGCCCCGCCACAAGACATCCTCTTCTAAGCTTCATTGGTTAATACCTATTTGGAATTCTATTTTGCAGTTCATACCCTATGAAATTCTCCCCTGGCCTCGCTTCATACTACAATGTTATTTGAGGTCTGTATTAAAACGCCACACCCGAAGAAATCCTCATCTGGACTCGTTTGGAATTCCACTTAAATTGAATTTTAAGTTTAGAGGCCACACCCCTTTGGACAGAATTTAAAAGGCCACACCCTAAGACCTGTGTATGGTAAAGCCACAGCTTCGTTCGTAAAACCAAACCAAGTAAAACAATTAAGAGGCCACGCCCTTCTAAGCCTCATTCGTTACTACCTCTTTGGAATTTTATTTTACCGACCACACCCTATGAAAGTCTCCTCTGGCCCCGCTTCGTAATGAAATGTAATTTGAGGTTTGCACTAAAATACCACACCCTAAGAAATCCTCAACTGGATTTCCTTTGTGATTCCACTTAAATAGACGGTTAAATTAAGAGGCCACACCCCAAGACATCCTCTTCGAAGCCCCACTCTTTTTTAAGTCCAATTAGACTTTTGAATTGCAGGTCCACATCCTCAAAAGAACCACACCCTAAGAAACCCTCTCTATTTCTTTTTTTATTACTTTTCATATTAAGACGCCACATCCCAAGACATCCTCTTCTAAGCCTCATTCGTAATTAAATCTAATGGAACTTTACATGTTAACGCCACGCCCTGCATACCGAATAGGCTGAATTGAAAAAAAAAACGAATGGTGGGTGTGTTTGTGTGCTTTTCTCTGTGTGTGTGCAAGGCAGTCACATTAGCAGAAACAACGTATAACAATACACATTCTTTATACAAGAAAAGCATTTTTTGCAAAATTTGCTAAAAAAAAACCCAAAAATCCAAAAATCCAAAAATCCAAAAACTCAAAACCATGGAGCCGGGAGGCCGCCTTTTTTGGATTTTTTGGTTTTCTCGAGGTTTTTTTGGTTTTTTTTGGAAAAATCCAAAAAAAACCATGGTTTTTTTTGGATTTTACTTGCTCCTGGCCTCAAAAACCTAAAAAACACATGGTTTTTTTTGGATTTTGAGTGAAAATCCAAAAAAACCATGTGTTTTTTTAGTTTCTGAGACCAGGAGCACCTGAAATCCAAAAAAACACGAGGGTTTTTTTGGATTTTCACTCAAAATCCAAAAAAAAACATGTGTTTTTTAGGTTTTTGAGGCCAGGAGCAAGTAAAATCCAAAAAAACACATGGTTTTTTTTGGATTTTTCCAAAAAAAACCAAAAAAACCTCGAGAAAACCAAAAAATCCAAAAAAGGCGGCCTCCCGGCTCCATGGTTTTGAATTTTTGGATTTTTGGATTTTTGGATTTGTGTCAAAATTTGCAAATTCTGCAAAAAAGAAGTGTTTTTTGCATACAATTCTGTGTTTATAAGCCTGTCCTATGCAAATAATTCATAGACATGTTTACCAAATTGCATTTTCCTGTGTTTTTGGGGTGTTTTTTTATGTGGTGATGTGGAAGTAGTGCTAAACACACGCGTTTTTCACTATTTACAGGTTTTCTCGCATAGGACTAGACGTGCAAAAACAGGACATCGCCTAGCATAGCCAGCATGTCATTTTAATCGGTATTTACGAGGATTTTTATAGGGACAAAGCAAAACCTAGATCATGGGGGGGGGGGGGGGGGGGGGAGACCATATATATATATATATTTATCTTATTTATATTGATATATTTCATATTTTTCTTGATTCAATAAAATTTAATATTCGGATTTGATAAAATATTATATATATATATTAATTAAAAAAATAAAAATAGATTGATATTGTGGAATTAATTTCAATTTTTGTATATTTTCTGAGGTATAATTTCGTTTTGGAAAAATATATTTGGTAATTATTATTTGGAGATTTCTAGGTTCGTGCAGAATATATATTAACTCTTTATTTTTTTGCGTTCCCATTATTTTATATTGGGATGGATGGTGAATGCTCAGAGATTGGAAATCTGATTCTCGATATGATAGGTTGATTTTCAGAATTCTTAGATTCAATTTCGGATAAAAAGGTCTCAAAAAAAAAGATCTCATTTCTCATTACTCGACTTCGATATTTCATGGGATATTGGACTGAATCTTGGGTCCGATATATCCCAAATCTAAATTTCGATAATTATCTTTCTAATTCGATATCTATGGGATGAGACTTATATCGACTCAATATGATCATCATAATTTGATATATATATATATATCATGATTGGGAAAATGGGATTGTATAATTGCATCTGCGATGAGGAATATCGTCTTTTATCAGGAGGAATTTTGGAATTGTAATTGGATCCGATGGGGTTGTTGCCTGACGAATCGGATAGGAGATCAACTGACCTTCTGATTATCTCTTCTATTCTTTGTCGACAATCACCATAGAATTTTCTCCCATGGACAACGATTGATTTTGGGGTCGTCTCTCTTTTTCGGGCCGCTAAGGGGCGCTCGGCTATTATCCCTGAAATGGCGTAGCCAGGGTACATAAGCTAAGTGCCACGAACAGGAGATCGGATTCGAGCCAGTCATCTTTGAGCATGCGAGGGGTTTGAATCAGGAAGATATTCGATTGGTGGAATCTCTATATAAGATGATTGATGATCTTAGTGGACGTCCCATAGGTCGAAGTCGATACTTATTATAGGAGAGAATTTTTATGTCGTTCTCCAATATTATATCCATCATTATTTGTCATGGAGTCGTATGGAATTATTTATTCTGATCAGAACATCTCCCCAGCGCAGGCGAGCTATGATAATTGATGGAAGGTATGAGTATTTGGGGCCTTATATGATTTAGAATTTCATTTCATCCTTGGGAATTGAAATCTCTTGCGTCAATGATTTTTCTTTGTAATTGGGAATTTTTGTCTTCTCCCCCTTTTCGTCTTTCTGGGATGCCCTATATAATTGCGGGTGGGGGTGGGCTTTTAAATATGATGAAATATCTTGGAGAGCACGAAATTTGTGTGGTATTTTGCTTTATTTTGAATTGGTTCCTGGGTTTTTCATTCTATTTCTTAATTGGTTCTTTTGGGATAGAAGCCTCCTGTACCGACGATTCTCATCGTGAATGTTCGACTCGGATATCATACGTAAGCAGTTCAGAAATTGTCAAATAAGAAGGGAGAGAATTATAAGGATTCGAATACGTCTAATAATATTTGCGAGATTTCATAAGAATTTTGAAAGGGGTTCAAAATGAAAAGGGAAATACCAAATATATTTTTCAAGATTGATTAAATATATAAAGGATTATAGGATATTATCTTGATCTCGTGCCTCGGCGACCAATCTATCGTAGGATTGGCGTCGGATATCTAATATTCTATTTGGGGACCTATTTTGAAAAAGAAATTAGTGAATTCCGATAAAGATTTATTTAAGGATTATAGCTGCCCTTATTGAAATTTTGCTCCAATTGGGGGAAAGAGATCAAATGAGGAGGGTGAAGAGTTACTCGGGAGCTTGGGCGGATCTTGGATTGAGGTGATTCCCAATCAAGCAATTGATAGATACGAATTTGTCCAATATTGAATTTCATGATATCCTTTCCATACGATTTGCTTTATTATTCGATATTGATATGGAATATCGATTATATTCCCAAATTATGATATCTTTGAACATCATTATTTTTTTGATTGGGAAAATCATTCTTCGTAATCTCATCCGAGATGAGATTTTGCGGATATTGTGAGGCGTAAGATTGGGAATTGCATGAATCAATTGCTCTTTTGTCAGATGACCCTATACGTCGACCAATGAATATTTTGATTGTATCCACCCCTTTGTATCGACAATCTATTTTGAAATAATTTGGCCGGATCACGATAGACTTTGTAATGGTTTCGCCATTCCAGATTGGTACGCAACGAAATAATATATGTATCACAAGCCCCAGGATCGGGACACTCTGGCCCGATGAAGTGAAGAGGGACTTGGATTTGATCCCATGACATTCGATTATACGGAGGGATTGAATATCGAGAGAATTCGATTCTTGGAATCTCTCTGCCGGATTGATGAAGATCCATTGGAGCGACTTTCGGGAATCAAAGATTCGATTATGGGAATTCATTTCTTTTGCATTATAATGATACTTTCATAGATATGATCAATAGCGTCATGAAGGTGCTCAGGAATCTTCGATGGGGGGAATTCAATATCTTCTTTGATAGGAAATCCCTCCGCGCAGATGGATTGGATTGGATTCTACGATCTGAATGAAATGAGAAAGTATCGATGGGAATGATATCTATTGGAATGAATCGTCTCTTTATTATAATATATTCTGATTCTCATTCTTCAATATTTCATTATTTATCATTTCTTCGTCATCTTTTATCTAATTTCGTCTTTCTGAAATATCCCATTTAATGGGGAATGATGGTGGCTTTTAAATACGTCGTGGTATCTTAGAGAATACGAAATATATTTTCTTGATTTATTTTTATTCCCGGGTTTCATGGAATGATTTCTTTAGTTTCTCCATTAAATCTTCTTTGAAAGGGATTCGAATTGATACTTTTGGGAGCAGAAATCTTTTATATTATTTCTTATTTCATACGAATCAGGCTCATTTTTTATTATAAGATCAAATAGAATAATATTGATATCCTAAATAGATCTATATAGGAATTCATATTTATATTATCGATATATATCTATGCGGATTTGATATATTATTTTGCCAAAAGAAATATTAGATCCCATTAAATCCTAAATCCTAAGAATTTTCCTTATTTCCTATCAGAAAAAATCA
This sequence comes from Symbiodinium natans, assembly GCA_905221605.1. Lineage (NCBI taxonomy): Eukaryota > Dinophyceae > Suessiales > Symbiodiniaceae > Symbiodinium > Symbiodinium natans. The sequence continues at coordinate 590,609 of CAJNDS010000846.1, read as the reverse complement.
TCCTAAACTCTGAATTATTTTATCATCACATATTTTTTCTATAATTATATGGAGATCGTGAATATACTACGATATTGATTGAGAACGATATCTATATCTATATATAAATTATTCAATTATATGGAGTCTACGCCATATTTATATAAAACTATTATTTTATTATGCTAAGCCTCGTATCCATTTCCAATTCTTAAATATTTTTCTATATTCATATATTCCTTTCTAGATTTTCTATTATAGATATATATAATGAAATATAATCAGTTTATGGGGACCTATACGCCCAAACTATATAGACTTACCTAGACAGATATTATATAGACCTACGCCCTGCTGGGAATAAAAACCATTTGGGGGGATGGAGGATTGGGAGCCGCACCTGGCTTTGGCAACACGACTGTGGTACGAGGGGGCAACAGCCGGTCGACACCGTAGGCATCTGCAAGATCGGAGTTAGCGTCAAGCAGCTGGCGAATAGGGCAATTTGGCACCCGCCGTGAGATGTCTGCAAGGGTAGTGTGCCCATCAGTGACGTATTCGGATTCACCATTGCTGCTCTGCTCGCGAATTATAATTTGCCATGGGATTTATTTAGTATCGGAGGATCCTATACGTAGACCAATGATCATTCTGATAGTGCCACAATCTATTTGGAAATATTTCGATCGAATCGATATGGATTTTATAATTGGACCATCCTTCCGGGAACGGGCCCAATCGCAGAATATAACGAGCAAGGAATCGGATTTGAACCAAACATATTCGATTATATAAGAGATCTGAATATCGAAGGGATTCAATTTGATTTGCCATGCGATAAATAGATCATTGGAATGGATAATAAAGATTTCTAAATTTCATTTATACGAATATATTTCGTTTATATTGCAACGATACTTATATAGATATATCCAATGTCGTCGTGAAAATGAAAAAAGAACCTCCCATCAAATATGAAAGTTCTTTCTTGGTATCCATTTTTGATTAAGGAAGAGGATCATTAAATAATTGATATCCTAATTGGTAAGATTTCAATATAAAGATCCCTCAATATAGATGATTTTCCTTTCTCACATTGATATTCTAGATAGATTATGAAATGTCTTTGTCGTGTATGATCTTGCATATGGAGTGGTAGCGAAAATAATTTTTCGGTTCATTATTAGAAGATATTGTTTTTAATTTTTTTCCTTCCATTTATTATGAATAATCCCATCCTAGATCCCAATATCTAATTTGAGAATTTACGAATTTGAATATAATTAGATCTCATTCTCAATTTTTTTCAATTATCGGAATCGATATTGATTTCTTTCATTTTTTTCATCTTTCTTTATAAGAAGAATAGTGGTCTTTGGAATAATTGAAATGCCCTAGAAAATACGAGATATAGAATATAATTATTTAATCTCATTTTCCGATTCTTGAAAATTTAAATATTTAAAATAAATTAAATATTTCTAATTTATATGTGCTTTTGGGCACAGAAATCGCCCAAACCATGCCGGCAAAATATTGCGCGGCCGATTTTCAATAATCATGCCTCTACATTTTCTTGTTTCGGGAAAAAGATGTTGTTCCCATCAATATTGTAAAAGGCGAGCAGCCAAAAGTAATGGGAATAGCTTTCATTCCAGCAATATCATGAAAAATTCTACAACATAGAAAAGCCAACTAATCTACAGCAAAATTCCTTGAAGTTTCCCGGAAAATTCATAACCATGGCCCAATGGCCCGGGAACAGCAAATCTGCCGCACATCGCGAGTTCTGGCCTTCAAAGTTGATGCCACATTGACGCTAGAAGCCTTTGAACGAAGAACCACAAATTATATATCAACGCTGACCCCCTTCAAAAACGTTCAATGTTCAAACAATCTCTTCACATCACTCGGCATATACAGTATTCGAACTTTGATAGCAGCATTTTTGAATGACAGGCAGCCTAGCAGCAAGACTTTCGCACGAGATCCAGGGCTCAGATCTCCTTGAAGAGGGTGAGGCTTTTGATATTTGCCGGGACGTCCTTCCGGACTCCAATCAGAGGTCAAGGGATTTTGCCACAACCCATTGCTCACTCGATCTCTCTATCTTTTTATCTCTCGCTTAAGACCCACCTCCCCGCGCCCAAGAGAAAACAAAGGGCTCGCGCCATCTCAGAACGACGAGCATTCCCCCAAAATCACTTTTTTGCCCAGCACCTTGACCAACAAGCCAGAATCACTTCTTAGATCATGACATGCCAAGAAGGCACACTCATCTTCACGCCAGAAACCACTTATGATGCCCTGAACCTATGCAACTCTTGCTTAATCCACTCAAAACACGCAGGCAGTCCTTGAACAGCATCTCCCTGCAACCTGTATTGGGCTTTGCCACAATACCACACTCCAAACAGCGCGCGGTGGCGCACCAGGTATGCCTGATATCACATAAAGACTACAAACACACGTACATGTTATCCACTGCATGACCCATGTTCGGCAAGCTTCACAAGTAATTAAGATGGACAACATGCAAAATATGGAAGCGGACAGCTGCACCAACAGCTCACAGGCATTGCGCAGCTCAATTCGGTGCATGCGTCACATGCACATGCCTGCGCTCACTATAGTATATTTGCACTTGCTTTAGAATATATATATATATACATATATAAATGTATAGCTAGATATAGCTAGATATAGCTAGATATAGCTAGATATAGTAGATATAGTAGATATAGTAGATAGAGTAGATAGAGTAGATAGAGTAGATAGAGTATATAGAGTATATAGAGTAGATAGAGTAGATAGAGTAGATAGAGTATATAGAGTATATAGAGTATATAGAGTATACAGAGTATATAGAGTATATAAAGTATATAGAATATAAATATAAATATATATATATATATAGCAGATATATTGAATCATCAGGCCCCTCTGCTGCAGATTCTGGGAGACTCAGTATCGGACCTCTTGGGGTCAAGGCGGCAATCTGCGCAAACCTCTTGGCATGCCTGTTTGAAAAAACTTTTGGAGCTGTGGCTTCCCTGATCTGCACCGCACACCTGGCACTGATGTGTGCATCCATGAATAAACACACCCTCCTCTATAGGAGCTTTGAGGATGTGGTCGCATTCTCCACACTGCCACCTTGGCCTTGTGCATCCCTCGGCGGGTTCGTCCTCTGCACAATCACAGCAATTCCACAAGTGTTTCCTCTGATTTGGGTCAATTAAACTCAAACCAAGTGAGAAAACTGCGGTTGCCGTGCGGCCAGCAGGGTAATAGAGTTGGCCCGGATGACTTGGATAGGGTGCCTTGTGGATCTTCACCGTTCTGTGTGGGACGGGCTCCAACTTGCCGTGACCCTCGGTAAGCTTGGTGTGCGCCACGACTTTCCGACAGGGGCATTCTGCTTTGTGAAGACGCATTAAAACTGATAGCAGCTCTTGTCCACAGCCATACGGGCATTCTTCTTTCGAAGAGACGCACCCTTCTTTCCTATGTTTCTCCATTTCCACTGCAGGTATGCGCAGGCCACACCCTCCTGAGCCGCCCGTGGTCCCGCACACAAGCAGCCTGTATGGGCACTCACCCGCATGTTTTTGCCAATCCTTGGCTGCAAACTTCTTTCTGCACTTCCCGTCTGCGCCTTCATTTTTGCATGTTATCTCGACACCAGCACATTCATGGGCATAATGGTGAGGTAAACGTCCACGAAGCATACGACTTCCGCGAGAGAAGTCCTCACTCCTCCGAGTTTCCGCTGGCACGTCTTTTGGAAAGCAACACTTGTTTCCCTTTGCTTCGTGCTGGCAGCGGACCCTGTACTCCTGGCACAGTGACATCTTGGAAGTGTGTGTTGAGATCTGCGCGGTATCGCCGTCGCCACAGATCAGATGCTCTGGAAGCTTCGACCACACAATTTGTTGGAAGCTACTCTCAGGTGGCTGTGCCGACGGGTCTCCATGTGCTGGCATGCCGCCAAGGTCTTCAATTTTCTTGCACCGCAATGGACATTCTGCTGCAAATGCTGGGCATGCAAGGACACTCGGATCAGTTCCAATAAGGTGCGCTGGCATGTCTTTCCAAAGTACCATGCATCGACACCACCCACAAGCCAGTTGCATCTTCTGACAGGTTGAGAAGCAGTGCTTCAAAACGACTGTTGTCCAGTCCAACGTCTCTCGTGGCTGGCCATCGGGTGGTTTCAAAAGCTCTTCGCAGTATGGGCACTTGACCTTCAAGCCAGTGCAGGACATCAGGTGTGCACCGCGCTCTGTTGCGGCAATAGCTTGTTGACAAAGACCACAACTGACTTTCACACCGGCGCAGTCAGAAAGCCAATGCTGTGTGGCTTCAGTCAGAGCTATGGTTTTGCCACACCCAGTCGCGTCGTTGCGGAAGAAAGTCCCGCGCTCTGAGCAAGTGAATTTCACGCCTGCTCCTTTGCACGTCTGGAAGTGGGTGATCTCCTCCTCCTCAAGCAGGTTCTCAAAGCACAGGTAGCATTGGGCTGACTTGGTCTTTGGACAATCAAAGGCCACATGCCTTGTCTCATCCTTCCGCTTCACCAGAGCATTGCATCTTTCACAAGCTTTTGTGGCTTTGTCGCAATCCTTCGTCACGTGGAAGACCAAGTCTTTCATGGGCGTCGCCAACTCGCAGTGCGGACAGGGAATCAAATGCCCAGGACACTCCAATCTGAGATGAGTTGCGAGCGCCTCCCGGCGAGGTGCACAAAAACTAAGTTGGTTATCATCAAGAGCATGAAACGAGCATTAAAGGCCAAAAACTCTGCATCCGCATGATCAAAGAACTCAATTATATTCGGCTCTGTAAAAACGGGAGCATATGGGAGGTCGGTTTGGGATGCTGGAACATGGGCACTCCCTCCACCTCGAAGCCACAAGGTCGACTCCGTAACTCTTTCGTTGATGTGCCCCTCCCCATTACCTTTGAGGCTTTAGGGCGGCCATCTCCTGTCTTCATAATATTAAAACATATCAAATCTGTGCTACCACGCATGGAAAATGGTGGCAATAGTGACGTTGCGGTGTGCGATTTCTAGCTCGCGCTCTCTCTCTCTCTCTTCCTTCCTCTCTCTCTCTCTCGCTCTCTGCTTTGCAGGTGGGCGCTCGTCTTTTCAGTCTCTTAATCTTCTTCTCCAGACCATGTCTTCTTCTACGCGGCTTGAAGAGCCCGAAGGCTCTCCGCACACAAAAAGCGCGCCCAGGCTGCGGTGAAACTGAACAACTCAAGGCACATCTCTCTCTCTCTCTCTCTCTCCTGCACGCATGGGCCCCCCCCCCCCCCCGAAGAGGAGAGCCGGCCCCAGGGGTGCGCGAGTCCGAAGGTCGTTGGAACGAGGGGCTTGCTACGGTGTTCATAGTCCCCTTTCCGGATTACAGAACGCCAGACGCCAGATGGCGAAAATGAAGTGGTCACAGGGGAAAAACATGCACCCAGAGGACTCTATTGGGGTCCCCTCCAGGTTGCCTGTCAAAGTGGTGGAATGAAAGAGCGCCGCCCCGAATTAAACCCCTGGCCATCTCTCTTTCTCTTTCTCTTTCTCCTTCTCCTTCTCTTTCTCTTTCTCTTTCTCTTTCTCTTTCTCTTTCTCTTTCTCTTTCTCTTTCTCTCTCTCTCTCTCTCTCTTTCATTCTTTTTCTGTTTATTCGTCCTTTTTGGCTGCGCAGGCAACAGCTAGTCATAGGGGTTCCATGCAGCCTTGGCTTGCTGAACAGGGGAATAATCATGTCGTATGGCAATCATGATCATAGAAGGGGGTCTGCTGCAGGATTCTTTCGGGATGCTCTGTGGGTGGGCACTCCGGGGATACTTCTGCAGATTCTCTGAGGGTGCTCCAGGCATTCTCTAGTTGTGACACTCAATTCTTTGCGGGATTCTCTTCTGGGGCTGGACACTCCAACGACACCATGGAAATCTGGCGGCGTGGGCTCCTGTGATACTTACTCCGAGATTTTCTGTTCCGGGAATCTCTTGGACACTCCGACTCTGCCAGGGGTGGGGTGGGGTGGGGGAGGGGGGGGCGCGGGTTTCCCTTTCTGGGGGGGTGAAATATTTCGTGGGGATGCTTTGAAGGTAGGCAGTGCCCCTAAACCCTAAACCTGCATGAGACCCGAGGAGAATATCTGATTCAAGTTTGATAACCACACCCTGAGGCAACAAGAAAAAAAACATACCGCCACCCTCACCCCTCTCTTTTGTAGTAATGCGTCGAAAGTCTGCGTGCATTAACGAAAAGCTGTTGATGGTCAGCTTCTTTTGACAAGCATCCCATACCTCCGCTGCATCATCATCGACATCAAGATCCTCTCCGCAAGAAGGGCACAGAAATCGCTCAGGCTCCAAATGGATCTGCGAGAGGGCGTGCTCCACAAATTTCATTTCTGCTTGAGCCTTCTCGTCCAAATCAATGCTGGCCAAGCCTGCGAGAGACTGAGCTGTGAGGCGCTCGAAAGCACTACCTTCTTCGAGGCCTTCCCTTTGACGGCTCGTCGGTTGACACGTGCGTCTGTCGAGTGGGTTCTCAACATGTTCCACCGATACGTGGTGCACCTCATCCTTTTTGCAGTAAGCCCTTGACATGCACAAAGTTGGTGCCCAACCCGGGTCGCCATCAATCCACCTCTCTGGCCACGACTCACATGACATCAAGAAGTGCGCGCAGTCCTTTTCCAAATGGTCCGCCATGTTCTTCTTCGAACATCTGGCATGGCAACCACGCATGAAGCATTGCATGACATTTTTGTCACATCTCAATGCAAGGTGACTTGCTAAGTCTTTCAACGGCATGGGCTCAACTCCACAACTCCTCGTACATCCTATCTTGAACTGCTCGCACTCTCCGATCAGATGCCTGACCTCTGCACCTTTGTGATTGATCGCAATCATCTGCCCGCAGCCAAAAAAACAGGGAACCTGCACGCCTTGGCACTCTCTCAAATGCTCGGTTGCCGAACCGTACAGCACACCTGAAGCGCATTTACCATCAGAGAATGGACATGGAAACCTCACGCAAAGCTTCAGGTGCTGGAGGAAATCTGCACCGGAACATCTGGCTGCGGGCAGATGCTTTCCAGCTCGTCTGCACTTCGCATCGCAAGGCTGCTGGGGGTTGCACTTTCTGCTGCGACGTTCCAGAAGATCAATGCACTTTTGGCCAGATGGACATGGGAACCAATAAGCTTTACAGAAGTGGCGCTTCAACGGTGTTTGCATCATCGAGCTTGATCCTTCATTAAAAGCTTGCTGTTGCCCAAGCTGGAAGTGCTCAGTCAGATCCTTCAGAGGCAACTTCTCATTGCGTGTGCACCGGAGGGGGCACGAAATGAGGAACTGACGACACTCCTGGCACAAGTGTGGCATCGAAGCTGAGGCAGGAATCGCAAGCCCGCAGGGCGCACCAAGAAACAAAACACTGTATCACAAGCCTGTGCTTACCAAAAAGCAATCCAAACCAAGACTCCGCCGAATACTGTTGGCGTGGGCACGGCAAAAATACTGTGCATACTCTGGCGGAGACTACAGGGATGCTCCACAGAGTACTCCAACAAGAATGTTCCGCGTGAAACTCCAGGAAATCTGGGGAATACTCTGGAAAAGGACTCATATTTTTGCGGGGGCGGGCACTCCAGAGATACTCTGAGCGGGACCTTCTTGGTTCAAGGTGGCGCTCCCCGGACAATCCGGGGTGCTGCGGGATAATTTAGTGGGCGCTCCAGGGAAAATGAGGCAGTTCAGATCTACACACCTAACCATATTTACGCAACTCAGCGACATGACGGCAAGCAACTCTCTCTACAACTAAGGAAAAAAAGAGACAATAACTACCACGAGTATCTCGCTTTCTTGCATGCAGACTGCGCAGCCCATGGCCGGGACGGCTGTTCGCAACCTTTGCGATACCCACAACACGAGTTTGTTGAACAGCTAAATCCATCCCCTGAATCCATACCTCTTCGCGTCAGCCTGACCCTCTTATATACACAGCTCCTGGCGCAAGTGCTTCATCAGCTCGGACGAGTTTGAGATCTCTTTCCCGCACTCGCCACAGCTTCGCAGGGCCTCCACTTGAAGGCCATAGTCCTGAACACACTTGGTTGGAGAATCATGTGTCGTTTAAGGGCAACTACATGTACAACTTGGTAGAACCTTACCTTTCCTGGGGAGCCCGAAACCCTGAAAAACTTCGTGCTTCGACTCTCACACCAGCAGCAAGCAGGCGAGGATTCCACGGTTCGAGGTGCGGGTTTATGCCTTCTACGGGCACCTGATGAATCATATGTTCCAGAAAAACCCCCCGATCATCTGTCTACCATTCCCAAGAACCCCGTCCTGAATATCTGATCGGTTGCAGGATGGCCACCAGCACTTTGCATTTCGATTTGGACACTCCTGGGGACTCAGAGGCTGTGTACGTAAAGAATGCCATACGAGATACTTGGAGGTTCATGGGCTATTACAAGTAGAGTTATAAGTACCCTAAATAGGTCTCAGGATAGTTACCATATTTATAATCCTACTACCCATGAACCTCCAAGTAGCCTCATGTTCCTTACAGCAGCCCAAGACTCCTGGTGAGTGTGAGTATTGACCAGGCTTGGCAAGAGCATCTCACCACAGTCCAACTGGCAGGGAACCAGATTGCTCTGGCAAGAGCTTTCCTTGATGGTTCTTGCACCCTCTAGTGAGTAACTTACATTTTGTAAGCCCAGTCCGTGGTTGGTTAGTTGGTGTGTTGTTCGTAGACATGCTCAACAACTGTCCAGCTTCGTGGCATCGCATTCGGGCGAAGGGAGATGCTTGCAAGTCAGGGCAGTCCACCAGAACCACATCTTGGCATCGAAGGCATCTAATCGATATCATTGGACATTCGCTTTGCAGGTGTTCCAGCATTCGGCCTTGTTTAATAGTCTTCCGGCATCCAGATTTGCATTTCATTTCCCAGCGCGTCCGGTCCTCTTGCGCTGCTACTGGAACCTCACATGCTCTTGAAGCGCCTGCAAAGATGATACAGTCGAACGGGCCTGCCCAAGATTACTATAACAAAGGATCAACACGGTCCAGGAACTGCGTCGTCGGAAGACTTGCCCGGACAGGGTACTGGCTTTTCTGGGCACACAGCGTGGTGACCTTCCTAGATGCCCGAGTTCACAGGGCAAAAAATGCTGTGCAGCTGGATTTAAACCCCCAAAATGAAACCGAAACAGCTTTTGCTCGGGGATCCTAGCTTCCAGAAGATTTTGCGACATCCTTTTAGAACAGTACTCGCAAGACACTGGGCGGCAATCAAAGCTCTTGTGATGCTTCATCCTCTCGGATATCACGAACTCGCCACACACTTTGCACGCGACTGACTTGTTATCAGTCTTGCACTCATGCCGTCCAGAAGCCAAGGCCATGCACACGACCTTCTTTCGGCAGGATGGGCACTGCACCATGCCCTTGCACTGAGTCTTCCTGTGATGCTTCTCGCAGGTCCCTGGAGCTGCACCAGTCTGCTTCTTGCAACCCATGCAGTTGTCACCTTTGCACTCATACAAGTCATCCTTAGAGCAGCCATCGTTGGGACAGTGGTGAAGCATCTGATCACGCGCCTCGCAGTAGGCCTCATGCTGGCCAATTTGTAAGAATGCGAACTCCTGTTGGCAATACTTGCACGGCACCTTGAGGCTGTTGCGCTGCGGGCACTCGTACTGCATGTGCTCGGTAATCTTCGAACGCTCAATATCTTCCGTGCACATCGGGCATTCCACGGATGTTGGAAGGGACGGCCCAGTGTCAGTGAAAGGGTTGATGTACTGGTCGTTGTACTTCTTCATGTGCTCGAAAGTCGGTGGAGGGGTTGGGCTAATGATCTGTCCGTTTTCTTCTTTCTTGTCGAGAAATTTCTCGATGCTATGAGCATGTTCTGTCATCTGAGCAAGGAGCTCAAGAATCTTCCTCTTGGTCTCATCATCAATTTTGGCCTCCTTTGATGGCTCATCAGAATTGTACGTGCTTTTGCCAGAGAAGCCGCCTGGGCTGTAGCGGCCTGAAGAATGTGGATAATCTTCTTCATCCGAGTCTGTGTCCACAAACGTGTCTCCAATCTCGAAATTCGATACTCCGGCTTTGGAAGCACTCTTCTTTTGTCCTTGCGCGCCGGTGAAAAGCCCCATTAGATGCTTGGCCAAATCCTCAATCAAATGCTTCATTCGAACGTGTAGGCCACCTCGGATACGCAGGCCAAAGAGGGTGATATCAAAATCAACGTACACTTCCAAGCCTTTGCTGCCACCAATTTCTCCTCCCAGCTTGACGTAACGGACATCCAGCACTTGCGTCGCCAGCTTCTTGACAATATCTACTGCGAAGTTGACACCCTTATGCACCACGTCAACTAAATACTTTGCAGCTTGGCACAGCCACCTTAATAGCGTCGCAAAGAGACCCAAAATTGGAACGCCTTCGAGCTTCTGGAGGGCTTTCTCCGCAGTTTCGAGGCCTTGCTTCAGCGTCTCAAACATGCCCTCAAAGGCCGCCTTTAGATTGCCTCAGAAGCTATCAGATATTGCGCCATCGCGAAAGACTTCGCACTCTGTTAGGGCTCAAGACTCAAGGTTATACGGCCCAACCCGAGCTCCGAAGGCATGAGCCGAGCCGAGAGTCCGAGCAGAGCTTCGACGATGCCTTCTCTCTCAACCTCATCCCATCGGACTCTCTGCTCCACATTGCCTTTGAGCTGCCGGATTAGCAGGTCCTTCCGCGTCTCCTGCATGCATTGATGTTGCCTGCCAACACTAAGCTGCACTTCGCGATCGAAAAAACCTGCAGCTCCCCTCGGCCTGTCGCCGCAAAAGCCTCAAAGACCTGGTTTACATGTGCGAACACAGGCTTGGACCTTGCTTACTGAACTCTGGGCAAAAAAGCTGTGTCCTTCACAATAGTGTAGCGGTCGCCAGAGCCTTTCAGCTTGACAATGCATGACTGAATTGCCAGGTCAATTTTGACCTTCCGAGGAAGCATCATCATGTCCGCCACTTGTTTCACGCTGCTAGCAGCGTTGCTTCCCGGGAGCCCGGATGAGGCCATTTTATCCAAGGCCGTGGACATACCTGGCGAGATCTTCGCCATAGTCAGTCGAAGCCTTCCCCGCAGCTCATAAGCGCCGAAGAACTTAAACCGCACATCCATCCTTGGCTGCTTCTCCAACCCGCAAAAATGGCCGCTTGATATTTGGACTCCCCAAGCCCCAAACTTCCAAACAGTGTGTCAACCCTCGGGAGTGTCAACGCTGTGACGCCAGGGCCATCGTGGGTACTGGAGGTCATGGTGGGTAATTGAGGGTGATGGAGGGCAATGGTTGGGTAGTGGTGGGGAGTGGTGGGGAGTGGTTGAGTGTTGGTGGGTGTTGGTGGGTGTTGGTGGGTGTTGGTGGGTGTTGGTGGGTATCCCCAGCAGCAATTGAGGACACCTATACGGCCTGGCGCGACGCGGGGTCGATGGGCGGCTCCGCAGCTCCAGTCACAGGGCTAGGATTCGGGTGAATGTTCCCGTCGAGTCGTTGAATTCACTTCTCCGATCCCCGGCAGAGCAGAACAACTGGGCAAGAAGAGTGAACAGCCCCCAGGGTATTTTCGCGTCGGACCTGCAAAACCAATCCTCGCGCGATCCTCGAAACTGTCGCTTGGGGGCCTTCTGAGTTCTTATAGTGGTTTTGGTTCAGGAGTGCTGTTGGTGCACTCTTAGAGTCGGACAGCTCTTAGTGGTTTTACAGTCTCACAAAGTGTGAGGCCTAGGCCTAGGCTGGCATAAACACATTTGGTCAGAACAACATTGTTTAACATTTTGCTTAATGGTCTGGTGTCGTCAGCCGAGGTTGCTTCTTGTTTCCGTTCTTCCCACCTCCCTTCTGGAACTCCACAAAAGCCTCTGCCACAAACTCCATACCCCCTGGGAACAGCACAATCTTTGCATCAAGACAGAAGTACAGCTCATCCCCGGCTTTACCACCAACTCTGACAACCGCCTGCAGCGGGTCAGAATCGGACTTTGTACCGGTAATTCGCAGAATTGGGAGGTCCCCGATGCTGACCTTCCATGGCTTGATGCGCAAGAAGAACTCTGCTTGAATTCCCTGCATTGCAGATCCTTGGTCTTGCGGCGTGGCCATCAACGAACCTTTCAGGCTTTGCTTCGCTGCCTTGACAGCTTGCTCCGGCAAATCTTGCATGCTGCTCGTTCCCACATAGGGCATGCAAAGCGCGGCAAATACGGTAGCTTCAAATCCAAGAAGCTTCCACGTTGCCTGCACAGCATAGATCCGTTGATCCTTACCTGTGATTCCGTTTGTCTTCAGGAAGCTGACGATCATGTTTCTTTCATCACGTTGTTCATCACTCAGCTTCATTGCTGGCAGTGACAGCTCATGCCTGTTCTGTTTTGCCAGCATGCCGAAACGCTGAAGCGGGCAAAACCACTGTTCCACCCAGGTCAAAGGTTTGTAGACACCTTCGGGCAGGTGAAACAAGCCCCGCAGCAACATCGACATCCTGAAGCTATCATTGTACACGTAGACGAGACCGATTCCATAGAAAGCTGCCAAATCCGGATCTGACGGCGCATAGCTGATACTAAACTCATAAGTGGCATCTGGCTTGCTGGACTTTCCGCCAAAGACGAAACGAATACCAGCTGAGAGAGTGAAACTTGCAGATTGCAGTTCTGTGAGCTTCGTCTCGATCGAGCCTGCGGCATTCTGCTGCATGTTCTACTTTGGGTGCTCATGGCGTGGGTTGTTGGTGTCTCATTGCGCAAAATCTCACTTGTGTTCTTGTTTCAAGCTGGAATGAGAACTGGTACCGTGGGGACTGGCTCCTGGCGCAACCCGTGGCACGCAAAACGCAAACCTGTGCATCATGCAATTGCACAAGGGGCTCTTGGGCCCAACTTGAAACCATGATTTCAGGAAAACGATCCAGATTATTGCAGACATTTGATTCTTGCTGTGGATGGATGCATGGATGCATGAGTGTGCATCTATACAGACTTGTGTCTGTGAGCATGTGAAGACATGTGGGTGGGTGGCTGGATGGCAGGAAGGCGGTCGGAGGTTTGCATGCGTTCATTTTCCCTGCCTAGCCTTCAATTCCATAGAATTCAATCCAATCCAATATAGGCACCCAGTGGCCGAGGTTGATGGCAGAGCCCTTGGCACCGTCAACCGCTAAGGACGCCTTGACAAATTGATCGGTCGGGTGGTACTCCAGGGATGCCTCCAACACAGCTCCTTGGCCCATGTTACTAAGGATGAATGAAAACCAAGACGTCAAGCCCGGAGCCCAAAAAAGTCGGGGGACACCATTCCGCCGCGGCCTCTTTTCCAAAACGCCGGTACGCAGCAAAACAGGCTTGTACGGTACCGGGCCTTCCCGGCAGAGCACGCCAGAATCTTATCCGCCTTGTTTGAGAGCATGCCGGTTTCGTGCGCGTGCCCCCCCCCCCCCCCCCACTGGGAGCCTAACAATGACCCAACATCCGAGATTCGGCAGATTCGGCTACTTTGTTGCAAACAGTGTCCAGACATCATCAAACCAGGCTACAAAAGGATCCCAAGGCTCTGGTCACCTTTTTCGGATCCTTGAAGTCTAACTTCAATGCACCTGTGAGCTTCTCCTGCTGGCAAGCCCCCAAAACCTAAGCTGTCTAAAACTATAACTAAAACGCTGCTCTATGGTATGACACCTTTCCACAATGGCTAGCCTACTGCACTTTCTACGCGACTGCGAAGTCCTTGCCCTCCACCACGACACAGCCAGTCGCTGCCAAGCACATGAAATCTGCCTGCATTAGGGCGATGGTCACGGACGGAAATGGGCGTGAACTAACCCACACCATCAGAGCTTCCAGATCAACCTCTCCGCACTTCAGCATTTGCCAGAAAGGACCGTTCACAGACACTTTGATTTTGAAGGCCACGAAGCTCTCCACGCAGCCTTGCTCTTGCAAAGCTTCTGCGATTTCTTGCCTGTCCTGCTGCTGCACATCCTCCAATTTCGACGCATCTGCTCTCCATCCGTGCGAGAAAATGAACCATTTAACCACTATGTGGAGACCAATGTCTCTGAAGAAGCCGGACACCTCCGGAGTGATGCAAAAGCATTGGATCAAATCCAAAGGCTGCCGGCCTTTCTTGGTATAAATGATAACAAGCCCGGAACGATCTTCAGCCTGATAGCTCACCTGGGTTGTAGTCAAGGGGTCGAGACTAAAATACTTTTCCAAGGTTGACGTGAAGACCTTCGAGCGTTGTAAAACTACATCGTTGCACTACCCACGTAAACTTATCATGTGTCAACCTACAATGAGAAATGGCCTTTGTGACTATCGGCTTGACAACAACCCGGCCACGAGTGCGCGCGAACTCGTCTGTGCGAGCTCCTGGGATTGCGAGCAGAACGTGCAAATCCAAGTGGGCTCTTTTTCGTACCATTACAAGAAACTTGTGCCGGCGCTTGCGCTAGCACAAGTTTTGAGGGCATGTGCTCATACGATAGCATAAGCTACCGAAAAAAATGGTGTGTAGTACTCACGGTCCTGGCCAAAGCCAGGAGGAAACCCCACTCGAAAAAACGTTTAGGCCATGTGGTTTACACATATGGTTTAGGGCTAGGGTTTAGGGTTTATTAGGGGGTTCAAGGTGCGCTCCGAGCGTCAATTGTAGCCCCAAAGCGTACCTCTGTCTGATCTTCCGGAAGGAGCCGAAGTTGCAGAGTCAGCTCGGTCAATTTAAAACCGCGTACCTGCCAACAGCTTACAAAAAGCACTTTTGTTCCTTCTACAAGCTGTCGCCGCCCTACGAATTCTGAGCTCATGGCAATACCAAGCAGGATGCCTTAATTGCTTCAATATAACCCATTGGGTCGTGATAGCTAAGCAAACATTCATCTTCCAAGTCCATAGCGTACATAGCACGCATATTCATGCTCAGAGGCTCCAAGCGCTTCAAAGGCACTGTTGCTCTGCGCAAGTCCCAGACCTGTCATCATCTTCTCCAACTCAAGTCGTTTCACTTTTGCGGCCAGGACAAAGTCCTCTGGCAAACGAGATGCCCCAACTTTGGACACGCCTTTCACATACCTGGCATGTATGCGTAATGGTGTCAAACCTGTGGGTTCATGTTTCGCTTTCATGGCGCGCTCGTGAGGAAAGGAAGGAAACGAGGGGGGGCAACAGCATGTTATTCGAACTAGATGCCATGGAAAGACTTGTACAGATGGGTATGGTTTCCCGGTACAACGTTTGTGAACAGAGCTGCTGGGGGAATTCTGCGCAGAACTCTTTCGCGATGTCCTTGTCTTTGACGTAGCGACCAACAAAAGCGCAGTCCTCCAGTCAGCAGAGTACGAAAGGCACGCTGCAACGCCCCCTCATGCAAAAGAACCATCAGGCCAACTTCAACCTCACGTGATTCTTGGACCAGCTGTGTTTGGCGATGGTCCAGCGGCTAGCTGTTCAAGAAACAAGAAGGCTCAAGCTCAAAATGTCAAGAACCGCTGCACACAACAGGCCCTGATGCATGAAACACATGATCATCCTTGATGCCGATGCAATCCGCATCGAAATGGGCGGTGGCCTCTACAAAGCCTTGCTCAGCTCAAGGGTCTGACTATGCATGGTGCCTTAAAGTAAAGTCCTTCGGTAATCAGGGCATTGTAGCAGCCAGGATAGACTCTCTCAAATCACGTGGACTGGGCCTGACAACTATTGAATGCAACTTGGTGGCACAAGGCGAAGCCTTTCTCCTGAATCCAGCAGAAGTGTATTTAGTGATCCTAGTGAGCACACGCGTGCCTCCATGTAGCACATAGCAGCGGTTGCTGTGTCATTTGGCAGACAAGAGAAATGTTGCTACAACTGGCCTTCGAGTATTCTGCGCGGAGGTTAAACAGCAATTCCTGACCGCTGCGGCTCTTTAGAAACCTGGGCTTCCAACTTCATGCGCCAAGAACATGCGAGTTAGTTGTCTCGCCTTCGCGTCAAGCCTCCTACTTTGTTGCTTTCGCAGGCCCGCACAACAGTGAGAGGAAAAAATACTTTTCTTCAAGCCAGAGGATCTGCACCTTCTGCGTGCAATCATGGACCGTGGGCCCTACGGTCCCTAGAGCCTTGGAGCCGCTCGGGACCTTCCTCAGATAAGCGCGCAGACTGGAGATCCTACCGGTTCGAGATAGTCATATATTCGTAGGCGTTGTATGAGGTGCTTTGGTATGAGGATCACACAGAGGTTATGCAAAAACTGCCAGGTTTAATAAAGGTAATGCATTTATCACCCGGCTTTATAACGTAGATGCCTACTATACTTCGGGGACTGGTGGGACACACAGGTTGCCATCTCCGTGCACCTGCAGGCAGAGGTTCGGAACTGTCTGGCCTTCCCACATGCGTACGCAGCAGCAAGTGGGTTCTCGTTTTCAGTTTTAGGGGTGTCTCGGGGTCTGGGGGCAGATCAATGAAAAGCGGATGTTTCAGCGTTCGGAGGCACACAAGCATTCGCGGCACGTCTTCCGCACGAATGGCCGAACGTCCACCCCCGAGGACAGGAGATCCGAGGCAGGAAGGTCCTGCGAAACTACGAAGAAGTCCTGAGAAAGACTCTGAGAATTGTCAGAAGAAGTCGCCTGAGTAGATCCTGAAAGAGGTCATGAAAAGGTCCTCTGAAAGCTCATAATTTGCCGTTGTGTTCTTGGCTCCTAGTACCTGTGTGTGTGCGCGCGTGGGCGGTTTCCTTACATCCGGCTCTTGCGTTTCTGGCTGCATTCGACTCTCCGCCCGCCTGGCCTGCCCTATGCCCACTCGTGCTGCAGACACGGGTCTTCCCGGTCGATTTGGTACACGGGGCCCCCTGCAGACAGCAATTCTCTGCACGGTTCATTTTGCATGACGTTTCTGGGCTTGGAAGCATTTTGCGAAGAGGCCGCGGTTGGGGTCTGGTGGCGAAATCCGTGGCTTAACAGGGCTTGTCTGCATTGCTTAGCAGGGCTAGGTGCTATGGACGCTACAACGCTGGGCTTTCTGCATAGTACACTGCAATTTAAGTTGACTGTGATATCTTGCATACCTTCGTTGCCTGGGTCGCAGGCGAGCTTCGTCATGATGCCTTCTTGCGCTGCACGCATAGCATCATGAAAAGCAATGCCTTTTTTGCCAAAGTCGAAGGCAACAGTCTTGGGATTGTCCGTGTCTGCATACATGAACAGGTTCAGGACTCGGACTTTCCTTGGCTTTCCACTAGGCAAACAGAGCATGACACAAGCCCGGCAGTTGCCAAGCCATATAAGACCCGGCGAAACAACTCACAGCAAAGAAGGCACAGGAAAGGAAGCACTGCCGCCAAACCAACATCAAAAATGCACCGGCACTATGCGACTGCATAGGAATCATAAGCCCTAGTTGAAGTAGGCGGAGGCAACAACGACCGTTTTACAGCAAGCAAAAGGGCTACGAAAGCACTCCTTTTTACTTGAGCAACACAAGTGTCCCAACCTATGCTTTCACTCGGGCTTTCTTAACTACCCTAAACCCTAACCGAAATCCTATTAGAAATGTGTAGTTCGTCTAGTCGCCGAGGATCAAGTTCTGGACATCCAGGCCTTGACCAAGAACGACTTTGCAAGAGATCGAGACGTCCTTTTAGGGTTTAGGGTTTCGGGTTTGGGGTCTGCAGATTGTTCTTGACAAGCTATAAACATGCTGACGAAACTCGCTCCTTCAGGAACTTCTTTAGCGCGTCACTGCTCTTGAAAATCTCATGCATGCCATCGATGGCTTTCATGCCCTTGGTTGCCGAAAGGAAAACCATCTGTCATCTGTGCAATCTCTTGACTCTTGACTCAGCCTTTTGGAAACCGGACAAGATCTCAAGCGCGCAGAAGCCAGCGGCTGTAACACCCAAACTCTGGGGTTTTGTCAGCTCTTACCATGGTAACGCCAAGGGTATGAATTGCTTGAACACAAATCGTGCTCAATTCGGTGCATCCGGCAACTATCCCATTGCAAACCCTGTGTTCATGCCGATGCCATGAGGGCTGTACCAAGGACCTTGTTCCTACTACGTACGTACTCCGCCTGGTACTCGGGGTGATGAAAACAACAAAACGCATTTGTTTTCACCAATTTGGGACAATGATTCGTCGTAGCCATTCAGTTCAGCCTAGCATCAGCCGACTTGTCACGAAATGTCTTGGTAAACTCTTCGAGGTCCTCAAAGGTCAGCTCTTCAACCTCAGATTGGGATTCAGACGAGTCCCCTGGGTCACGAAGCAACGCTGACACAACATGCGCTGGTCCCTCAAAATAAGTCTGATGAACAAGCAACCTCAATTTCCATACCTGCGCCCACTGAGCCAATGATCTTTGATAGAGGAATTGAAACCTTCAGGCCAATCTGCAACTCGATGCTATGGACTCGGAGGTCTTTGGGCTGGCTTGACAGGCAGAGATAACCAGATAACCCGAACTTCGAGACAACAACTTCAAGCGCAGGATGTTGGTCACAAAGGGGCTGCAGTTGGTTGATGCAGGAGCTGGACTCTACGTCAAAAAGAGCTGCTGCCTCGGACATGACAGTCATAAGATGGCTGAGGGTAAGCCTCTGGAAGCGAACCTCGACTCGTTCATGTAGAGCTCTTGTGACATCCTCCCAACAGAAAGTCAAAGACCCCAGGTGGAACTTTGCATCCTTCACACTGATCTTTCCTTCTCGGCCGTCGAGGCACAGCTGGCCGCTCAGGACAAACTTCGACAGCACACTGGACAAGACCTCGCAGTTGCTGACTGCCCTCGCAGCACTGTCATCCAACATGCCTGCAAACTCCGAGAAGAGCTGGAAAAGCTCGTCCAGGCTAAAGTTCTCGACATCGATGTTGACAGGCTGTCGCATGGCAAGCTTCACCTGATCCCAGGATACCTGCAAAGCTCCAAGCCCAAATCTCATGTCGCTCAGTGTCATCTGGCGCGAGTTGCTTTCCACAAAGATCTGGCCACCCAACTTGAATTTTGAGAGTAGCTTCATAATCGCGTGATCTTGGAAGGAGATGATGGCTTCGTTGGCGCTCTCATCAATGCAACCAACCAAATTCTTCAAAGAATCCAGCAAACTGTCAAGGGTGACCTTCTCAAGGTCGATTTCGATCCGTTTCGTTGCCCAATCTCGCACCTGCTCCCAATCGATCTTCAGGGCATGCAGGTGGAACTTTGCATCCTTCACACTGATCTTTCCTTCTCGGCCGTCGAGGCACAGCTGGCCGCTCAGGACAAACTTCGACAGCACACTGGACAAGACCTCGCAGTTGCTGACTGCCCTCGCAGCACTGTCATCCAACATGCCTGCAAACTCCGAGAAGAGCTGGAAAAGCTCGTCCAGGCTAAAGTTCTCGACATCGATGTTGACAGGCTGTCGCATGGCAAGCTTCACCTGGTCCCAGGATACCTGCAAAGCTCCAAGCCCAAATCTCATGTCGCTCAGTGTCATCTGGCGCGAGTTGCTTTCCACAAAGATCTGGCCACGCAACTTGAATTTTGAGAGTAGCTTCATAATCGCGTGATCTTGGAAGGAGATGATGGCTTCGTTGGCGCTCTCATCAATGCAACCAACCAAATTCTTCAAAGAATCCAGCAAACTGTCAAGGGTGACCTTCTCAAGGTCGATTTCGATCCGTTTCGTTGCCCAATCTCGCACCTGCTCCCAATCGATCTTCAGGGCATGCAGGTGGAACTTTGCATCCTTCACACTGATCTTTCCTTCTCGGCCGTCGAGGCACAGCTGGCCGCTCAGGACAAACTTCGACAGCACACTGGACAAGACCTCGCAGTTGCTGACTGCCCTCGCAGCACTGTCATCCAACATGCCTGCAAACTCCGAGAAGAGCTGGAAAAGCTCGTCCAGGCTAAAGTTCTCGACATCGATGTTGACAGGCTGTCGCATGGCAAGCTTCACCTGATCCCAGGATACCTGCAAAGCTCCAAGCCCAAATCTCATGTCGCTCAGTGTCATCTGGCGCGAGTTGCTTTCCACAAAGATCTGGCCACCCAACTTGAATTTTGAGAGTAGCTTCATAATCGCGTGATCTTGGAAGGAGATGATGGCTTCGTTGGCGCTCTCATCAATGCAACCAAGCAAATTCTTCAAAGAATCCAGCAAACTGTCAAGGGTGACCTTCTCAAGGTCGATTTCGATCCGTTTCGTTGCCCAATCTCGCACCTGCTCCCAATCGATCTTCAGGGCATGCAGGTGGAACTTTGCATCCTTCACACTGATCTTTCCTTCTCGGCCGTCGAGGCACAGCTGGCCGCTCAGGACAAACTTCGACAGCACACTGGACAAGACCTCGCAGTTGCTGACTGCCCTCGCAGCACTGTCATCCAACATGCCTGCAAACTCCGAGAAGAGCTGGAAAAGCTCGTCCAGGCTAAAGTTCTCAACATCGATGTTGACAGGCTGTCGCATGGCAAGCTTCACCTGATCCCAGGATACCTGCAAAGCTCCAAGCCCAAATCTCATGTCGCTCAGTGTCATCTGGCGCGAGTTGCTTTCCACAAAGATCTGGCCACCCAACTTGAATTTTGAGAGTAGCTTCATAATCGCGTGATCTTGGAAGGAGATGATGGCTTCGTTGGCGCTCTCATCAATGCAACCAACCAAATTCTTCAAAGAATCCAGCAAACTGTCAAGGGTGACCTTCTCAAGGTCGATTTCGATCCGTTTCGTTGCCCAATCTCGCACCTGCTCCCAATCGATCTTCAGGGCATGCAGGTGGAACTTTGCATCCTTCACACTGATCTTTCCTTCTCGGCCGTCGAGGCACAGCTGGCCGCTCAGGACAAACTTCGACAGCACACTGGACAAGACCTCGCAGTTGCTGACTGCCCTCGCAGCACTGTCATCCAACATGCCTGCAAACTCCGAGAAGAGCTGGAAAAGCTCGTCCAGGCTAAAGTTCTCGACATCGATGTTGACAGGCTGTCGCATGGCAAGCTTCACCTGGTCCCAGGATACCTGCAAAGCTCCAAGCCCAAATCTCATGTCGCTCAGTGTCATCTGGGCCAAGCTGCTATCCACAAGGATCTGGCCACCCAACTTGAACTTAGACATTATGTTCCTCATAGGGCTTTCGCGGAGGAAGCTGATGGTTTGGTCGACACCATCGCCGAAGCACGCAACAACCTCCAGCAGCGAATCAAAAGAGAAATCGGCGGCAGCAATTGGAATCGGATTCTGAATCGATTCTTTGATCTGATACAAAGAAAGTTGCAAGCTGCCAAAGTGCAACGTCACATCTGACAACTCGACGACAGCTGCAGCCTCCACTGACAGCGTCCCCGAGAGCACACATCGAGAACCGACTTGCTGCAAACCCTCCAGCTCCTCACTGGGCGGTAATACTTGCAGTAAATCGCCCAACGCTGCAGATCTGAAGGGCAATAGAATGCTACCATCTGAGGCCCGGCGGACCAAGCCATCCAGCGGTATCTCCAATGACAACAATTGCCTTGTCAAGAAAACAGTCAAAGTATCTTTGCAAGCCCCCGCACTTGCGCACACGGACACGGCAAAATTCAGGGTTTGAGGGCCAAACGGATGCAAAGGCACAGCTTTGCAGCACCTTCTTCAGGATCAACTGAAGCATTTTGCATTAAGAGCTTCAGCGGAGAATGATGTTTCATGTCTCTCAGTGACTGAAGAATATCCTGAAAAGAAGCGGCGGAAGAAAGACTGTCAGAGCTGTTCATACCCCGACGCAGCAGAACGTGTAGCAAACCCCGTCCTTAGTCTTTTCATCGACACTGCATCGTGACAAGAAGTCGTCAACTAATAGCATTCGGCGTCCTGCAGAGGAAGATATCTGGTCACCACAAATCTCTAAACTGACAAGTAAACAACGCAAACCTGATACCCAACACTTCCAACACGTTCCGGTCCTGTTTCCATGCTGCGATGGTGCAGCAGACACCCTAGCAGGCCTGATTGTCTACAATAGGACTACGGTAAAGGCAGTCTACAGCGGTTCACAAAACAGATGGTGACAGAGTGATAGAGTGATGCTTTCCGCTACTTTGGACGCTTCGTAAACCCTGGCATAGGCATACCGTTACGCTCAGTTGACTGGGCGCTGTTGTGACAGGTGATAGTCCCTGCATCCAGCTACGTTCGTGGCAATGCTTCAAAAAGGCAGAAAAGCGGGCTTGTGCAGTGACCAAGTCCGAGCAGTAGTGTTGCTGTGCTCTTCTGACTTTGTCTGTGCCGCTGTGGGCTGTTGGAAGGTGCAAGCCAACATGCATCTTATTTTTGATTTTCGGCAGACTTGCATGATGATAGAGCACTGCAGTTGACACATGTTGTAAAACAGGAGGTGCAGTGATGCAACTTGCTGAAAGAGCCTCCAGCGACGGCAGCCAGGTGAGGGACAAGGGAACATGGTGACAGTCACAGTGATGAAGTCATGCGCGCAACACAGACTCTCATAAGCTGCATGACAGAGACGCACAAGAAAGGTTTTCACCAATGCTCTTCGGATTTGCATCGAAATATTGTCCATGTCGGGCATCGAAGCCACTTATAATCTCATTTGTAGTTGCGGAACAACCCCTCCATCTGGGAGTTGCCGCGTGCAAGGTCTTTGCATGTGGAGCCCGCATTGTTCTTCTTGGAAGCGCTGGCTTTGAAGCTTTCCAACAAGATTTTGCAGGATGAAGTTTCACCAGCTTTAGCCATGTAGTGCAGCAGAGTATTTCCGTTTTGCCCGTTGGCTTGGTTCACATCACACTTGGCCTGGCAAAGAGCAGATATGATCTCATCTCTGTCCTTCTTATCGCTCACATGTCTCGCCATGCAGAGCGGTGGGTCCCCCGATCCGTCCATCCACTGAAGATCGGGTTCGTGAACTGGGTTCAGCATCTCCTGCAGATACTCCACTTGAGCATGTCGAACGGCCCAAGTGAAACAAGTGTTTCCGGTTCCATAGCCACTTGATGAGCTCGTCATGAGGTTGATGTTAGCCGCGCAGGAACTGTTACCATCGCCACTGAGAAGAGCTCGTACTCTGGGCAGATCCCTTTGGGGGTTTCTGGCCTTAATGAGCTGGCTCAGTTCTACTGTGTTGTCGTATTTTTTTTTATCTGTTTCGATCTTCCTCTGGTTGGCCTCCAGGTGCTGTCGCTGTTGCGCATTCACCTCTGCCTGCCGTCGGGCCATCTCCTGCTCAGTCTTGGCCAGCTCCTTAAGATGGCTCTTCGTCTTCTCAAGCAACTTTGCCTGTGCATTGCATGCTTCTCGCTGTGCCTTCTGCTCCATGTCCATCAGTTCCGACTTTCTGATGAGCATTTCGTTTGCCTGCTGCTGGTCAGCTACCCTCTTTGCGGCTGCCGCAAGTTTCTCCTCCTCCTTTTGCCTCTCCACTTTGCGGGCCTCCTCTTCAGTGACTCGCTGCAATCTCATTTGCTCCTCACGAATCTTTCGTGCCTCCTCCAACGCCTGCTTGTTCTCTAGCATCTTCTCCTTTGCATCTGAGAAGACCTGGCTTAGCACCAGTTTCTTCCAAGCACCATCATCTTCGGCACGCCTCCCCTTGAACTCCTGCTCAAGCTCGTGGATTACGCTCGGGGACAACCAAAGGTGCCCCTTTGGGTTGTGCTTGTCTTTGTCAGATCCAGTTGCCATGCGCAGCTCTGCTTTGATCTTGAGAAGCCACCACTTGCTCAGCTGTTCCCATTCTGCGCGGGTCTTCCAGCAGCAGTAGACCATGAGGTAAAGATCTGGTATAATGAGATAGTTCCGCTGCTGCGTCACTGCAACAATACGCATGAGACCTAAAATCTGCTGGGATCGACGATCACTCATGCGGCCGCCACCTTCTGTGGAGAGTCGCTTTGAAGCAGCCTGCTTCTCTTCTAGAGCATCCAAGTGGCGCAGGTGCGAAACGAATTCCAGAACAATGTCATAGATCTTGCGAACTTCCTGCCCCCCAGAGAAGCGGAGGAAGACCGGAAACTGGGCATCAGCAGAAGCAGCTGTCTTCCTTGGACAGAGGCTCAGGGCTTCTGCCTGTTCATGTCTTCCGTCATCATGAAGAACACAGCTATTCTTCACAGTTTCCACAACGACGCGAACTTGACTATCAATGACACAATCCAAGGGCGTTTAGGCCCAGCTCTAGAGGCTCTAGTGCCATCCAGCTGCAAGCTACCACCCGTGCCCTCACAATTCTGTGACACTGCCCATAATTGCCAAGCATCTCAGGAAGCACTGCTTCGCGCAACTTTTTGCACGACTTGTACCCTTCAAGTTTCCATCCTGCCTCTAGCTTCTGGAACTGGAAATCCGAGCCACGAGTAGCATCTGCTTGCAGATCTGCTGGCTTGGGGTTGAAAGCAGACCTGGGCACAGTGAATAAAGCAAAGTTGGCAGTGAAACTTCTGACAGCAACAGGAAAACTCAGAAATGTCATAGTTGTACTTAGAGTCTTGGCATAATCAAAAACGTCATGGCCGGGTGACCTAGGCAATTGGAAAGGAAGGGGAGGTGCAGCCTTGAAAAACTACACGCGCTGAGCTCACGACTTTTTTACAGTTACCGACCCATCGCGGTCCTCCAGAAAATGTTCATCCAACAAACGTTTCGCTTCTGCCTCATTCTGCAGGACCAGGAAGTACTCACATTTCTTCTTCCATGTCCAAGTTGTGTCGCATTTGTCCGCCGGGTGTGCCATCTGCTTCTTGGCAATCTTGTGCAACAGGTCGACATCCTTGAGTGAAAAAACAGGGTGGATGTCTCGGTCACTGGTTTCAAACTTTGAGTTCATGATCCTGTTCAGCGGCACGTCATCACCTGCGGATGGACCATCGGCACTGACCTGGCAGCAAATACAGCAAGCAAATAGAACGCGGACTAAGAAATAGCATTGCCAAGCGTTGAAGCACGCGCGGAGTTTTCACATGTAACTGCTCTCGGCCGAGTGGCATAGTCTACCAGCACCCGCATCAAAAAGCGGTCCATCAGTGCGCCAGCGCCAGCTTCAAGTGGAACTTCGTTGCTGGCCACCACTGCTGTAGACAATGGAAGGTCCTTCAGCATCTGGCTTCCGTTCTTGAAGCATCTCTCATTCAAAGTGGAGAGCAAGCCTTGGCCGACACCAATGAAGCACACGAGGCTTTGGATCACATGTCCTATGGACCACTCTTGCAACCCGCACATCGCATCGGACTTAGGGAGAATGCCCCTGAATACCCCAGCATGTGCAATCTCATCTATGGGAACGGCCGCTGAGAGTGCAGCTCAGGAACAGGACAGTAACGACGGCTGTGCCTTGAACACTTCATCTAGGAATGCAATCGCCGCATATGGCAGCCTGGGCTCATTTGCAGGTTCATGGATGCAGTCTGCGATCGCAGACAACAGTATACTTTTCTGTGGTATGACTCTGCAAGTGGGCAACTAGCTTTGTAGCTACAACACTGGAAAGGCCACCCCCACATACCCATGAATTGCCAGAGAAGACTGAGGACTTACCGACCAGTTCTTTTGCACAGGAAATACAGGAAATAGAGGAATGGATTGCAAGGGCGACGGCGCGGCAGAGTCGAACATGTCACAAGGTTGCTGTCGTTCAGTCCCTCATCGCCCGAGTAATTAGGGCCCACCACCACAACAGCTGCTCTTGCACTGCATGGTAAGGTCTACGAGTCTGCGAAACACATACCGGAAGAGCGCCTGAAACATGAACGAGAAGCATCGAGTTGACATTGCGTCGAATGCGCCCCTGTCTCAAGTCATTGAGGCTCGTGGGTCCGAATATATCTTCCACAGTTGTTGATGGATGAAACTGCGCCTCGAAGTACAATCCACCAAAATCTTCATGAGTATCATAGAGAAACTGGCTCAACAAGTGCGCCACGTAGCTCTTGGCTGTTCCGGGTGGACCGAACAGCAAAATATGTTGTTTGGCCACCACTGCCAAAACTAGAAGCCTGACAACCTCATCTCTGTCGACAAGCCTTTTCGACATGGCTGTAATCACCTGCGTCAGATGCTCTAACACCTCGCAATATGCTTTGTGCTGTGCTGCCCTACGTAACTTTAAGGTCCTCTTAAACAAGGGGCATTCAAGAAAGAACGCCTCCCGAAACACAGCCCAGCTACCGTCTTCAGGCTGTCGTGAAATTTCTTGATATGTGGCCATGGGTCATTGTCATTTTCATCTTTCAATCCGGCAAAGATTTTGCGGCTGAGATGCGAACCTGTGTCCTTCGAATACAACTCTTTGCGGAGATACACGTCCTTGTCTCTTGTGTACCCCTCCTGCTGTTCAGGCGCCGTGCTAGCTTCATTCCTTCCTCCTGCTGCAGGCATTTGAAGTTGAGCCGGTCGAGCGGCAATCTGGACCTCAAGCTCTTTCACTCGCCTGCGCCACACGTTGCCTAATGATAACTCAAAGTTCTTCTTTGATTGCAAACCTGTTTTGAGAGGCCGGCCGCCCCCTCTTCAAAACTAAAACATTACTGATGCAAGGCCTAGTCGCTCCTCTAGAACTTGCTTTTCCTTCTCAAGCTTGGAAATGCGTATGCTGCTGTGAATCTTGGCTTCTTCCATGCGGCCGGTCAACTGTCCACACTCGCGCACTGCTTCCTGCTTCGAGTCCTCGACACAAGCAGCATGGACGAAATTGTGCCAGACATTAATGCTCTCACCTATGGCCTCCATGATCTTGATCGCCTCGTGCTTACTTAGTCCTACAGCTAGTTTCAACCGTCAAGCATGCGGAATATGATCAGATATTGGTTCTTCCTCAGGACCGGACTTTATTGTTCGTAAATATTTTCATCCCCAAAACCACGAATCTATCATCGTACAAGTATCATGTTTAACACAAACAGCAAGCGGATGCTGAGCAGGCCCCAATTCAACAACTCATGCGGCACTTGAAGACTGCTCATAGATGCCCTGCTCTTGGTAACATGGCTGCATCGTGCCTGCAGGTGCGCCTGACTTCTGGTGTTCCGGGCTGCGAGCACGAGCTTCCACCATTCTGCAAATACAAGGAATCCAGTAACCAAATCGGCCTGCCAAATATCGGTAGAGATAGGGTTTGAGGTTCAGGAATCGAGGAAGGAACTCAGCAGCCAAACCGGCCTGCCCAATGAGGCGCAGCGCGAAGGCTTTATTATTTGCCTTAGCAGCGAGTTTCCACAATGCAGAAAACCTATGCATTCGCAAGCATGTGTTGTCTGTACGTCTCGTGTCTCCAGATACTTGGGGCGCCTGGAGAGGTTCACCGGGTTAGGTTCAAAGCAAAACTTGCTCCGATGGTTGCTTGGGGGTCCGAAGTGACACCAGAACGGAGATTTTTCGGGGTTTGGGGGTTTGTTCTAAAGGGGGTTCGCGACAAAGAATCGAGGTGGGTTGGGCATCCGTCCAACGGCGACGGTGCCCCTCATACTACCAAGCTTGATGACAGCTGGCATTCTAACATAGCCCCGTACTGCAAGAACCCTTAACGCTAGAACGCCCCTGTCCCCATATCATCCGCCGAGGCCTCCGACATCCGGGTGTGTGCAAACAGGACCGCTGGAACTCTTCGCCCTCCAACTCTCCCCTTACCAAAGGTGGGTGCCTCCAGGAATGTCTACTTTGCCTACTCTGTACCGGTGGATGCTTGAAATAAACGAAACACGGCCTGGAAAACAGTGGGTTCAATTTTGTTTCGGATCTCAGAGGCCCTGGAAGCCAGAAAGAGCTGTGGCGGCACAAGCTTTTCTTCAAACAGGGATCCACACACTAGGTTATAGGCGACCGATAGCACACAACATGCCAACTGTACAGAGTGTATATATATATATATTACCAGACAATAACGAAACGTGGGTTGAGCCTGTTGGTGCTTCAAGGCTGACAGTGTTTGAGGCATTTGCTGGGGATTGGGAGGTTTTCGGATTTGGGGTTTTGGGTTTGGGGTTTGGCGCTTTTGGGTAAGAATAAGTATGTCCGCAGCCCTCGACGAATTGTAATCAACTACCCAGGCACCTCCAGGTAGATTCTTAACAGTTTCGGCTTTTGGGGACTTCGAGGTTTGTTATTGGTTGCAATGCGTTTCTTTGAGCCGAAAGCTTTAGGCGATTTCAAGCTCAAGCTTGTAGATATTTTCCGAGGTTCACAATTTAGCGGTTCGGGGGATTGAGGTTTAAGGATTCTGAAACGCACGAATGTCCACGGGACTGCACAAAACGTACAATCGCTTTTGTGCGATCGTCAACCCTTTCTGTTGTATTCTATGCAAAACCACCTGACACATTGCACCACTCGTACACCAAGCCACGTAGTCCCTGAAAGCCGCAAGCTTCTCCAAAGGTGCTTACGTTTCAATGCTGAAAATCGGGACTTGGACAGCAAACAACCTGTGGATGACTATCGCTCTTTGGAATAAGTATGTAAAGAGCCCTGCATCAATGTCGCAACAACGACCTGAAGAGGACACATGACTTCGTCAAGTGTCTGTGTAGTGGCTGAGCCGAAATGCATGCTGCACGCACCTGCAACACCTGCAATCAAGGCGCTTGCTGCGCATGTTGCGCGCGTGCGCTGCGAGCGCTTTGACGCTTCGCCTAAGCAAAGTCTCAGAATGTTGCAAATCTGGATGACTGCAAGAGTCTAGAAGAGACACACATGAACCCGAGATGCCAGTAAGTGTTCGGACAAGAGGTTGGGCACAGAAATCCGCCGGCCCCAGCGGCAGCGGGGCGGCGTCAGGGAAGACCCATAGTGTCCTGTTCACCCCTTACCGTGTCCCCTCACCCCGCCCTTGCCCGCTTTGCCGCCCTCACAGGGCTCCCACGCATGCCCAAGTCTCCCTAAGCCCGATCCAGCGCCCTGCCCGCCCTGCCTGCCCTCCCCCTTTTTTTCCCCTTGCTCCCCACTTTGCCGCTTACAGGGCTCCGACGCACGTTTAGGCCCCTTCCTCCCTGCTTTGCCGCCCACACAGGGGCTCCGACGCATGCCCAAGTCTCCCCAAGCCCGATCCACCCCACCCCCATTCCTTTCCAGCCCTGGCCCTCACCTGCCTCTGCCCCCATCTCCTCCAAAAACCTCCAACCACACAGACTCGGTATGTGGGGGATGCTCGTGATGATAACTGTTTGACGGTTTTTGTCTGTAGACGGCTGGCAAAGAAGAAAAGTTGCCGTTCATGCATTTCATAAGCAAGGGTTTATGAAGCCCACTCCTTGCGCTTGCGTTTCTGACTGGCCCGTAGACAAGCTGGCCAAGAACACTCCAGACGCAAGCAGAGAAGCACAACGCGAGCACCTGCCACAATCTGACGAATTCAAGTCAATTAAGCGTGTCGCTCCGGAGATCTCATGTGCGTGAGTGCACGCAGCATTGCCTAAACATATTCCCAGCTCCTTTGCACAAAGAGCTTCCCATCTTGCCACTACTGGGAATTCTGCAACGCAGGCCAGAGAACTAAGCATACATCAAGTGGGCGCGAGGCACCGGATCTTTTGCAGAAGACTGCACCTGCAATGTCTTCTGAAGCTGTGTTTTGCACTGCAGCTCGGTCAACTACGTAACTAATTGAGTTGATGCAACGGCTCATTCGCTTTCAATCTGGACAGACTGCTAACATCAGACATGCACGAAATGCTAGATCTTTCGCTGCAAACAGTGCCTGGCACGTCTCCTGGTCTGTGGAATGCACGGGGTGCTTTGCGGGAGCTCAATCGAATAACTCAGCTGGGGAAGCCAGCTTCCCACTCTTCCCGCTTCCATGCTGGTTCGCCGATAGTTTTCACGGTTGCAAGCAGGGTTCACTCGAGCACAGAAGCATGCGTCAAAACGGCGCAACACACCTCATCTTCTGAGTCGGGCATTGGCTTCACTGGCTGTTTCTCCCCCGCCTGCCAGGAAGTCGAGGCTGCGTGTGCATTGCGAACTCGACCAGTTTGAGAAAGAAACGGCCTACATGTAACCGGCACAATACAAGATATTCGTGCCCGCCATGTCTCCTGGCCAAGGAATGCACGTAGTGCTTTGCGGGAGCTCAATCGAAACTCAGCTATGCGCCAAGTCTGATAAACTGTTCGTTGAGTCTCGTGCTCAATAAATAAACGTCCAAGAAAAGCCCAGGGAAAAACCGATTATGGGAAAAACTTCAGCTGGTAAGCCGATTGCCCACTTTTACCGCTTCAACACTGGTTTGCCGATAGTTTTCACAGTTGCAAGCAGGGCTCACTCGAGCAGAGAACATGGAAATTCAGCATGCGTCATAACGGCACAACACACCTCATCTTCCGAGTCGGACATTGGCTTCATTGGCTGTTTCTCCCGCGCCTGCCAGGAAGTCGAGGCTGCGTGTGCATTGCGAACTCGACCAGTTTGAGAAAAAAACAGCCTACATCAAACCGGCACAAACACTGGTTTGCCGATAGTTTTCACGGTTCTCGAGCAGAGAACATGGAAATTCAGCATGCGTCATAACGGCACAACACACCTCATCTTCCGAGTCGGACATTGGCTTCATTGGCTGTTTCTCCCGCGCCTGCCAGGAAGTCGAGGCTGCGTGTGCA
>CAJNDS010000846.1:502500-555000 GCA_905221605.1 Symbiodinium natans | reverse complement strand
CTTAAAAGCGGGGGGGTTGGGGGGGGGGGGGGTGTGCAGCTTAAATAGGGTCTGTTTGGAAGCTGGTCTTCGTCTTTACAAGAGGAAAAACAGACCCCAAAACCTTTACTTATTTACAAGAGCCAACTTCCAAATAGACCCTATGTTAGCTCCAGGGCTTTGTTTGAGAAGAATTTAAATCCGTTTAATCTTTTTAATCTGAAACCTCTTTCCCGGGAGGCTTCAGACAAAAAGAGTTAAATTCCCGCCCGAACTTACGGTTTAATATTTTTAATCTGAGGCCTCCCGGGAAGAGGCTTCAGATTAAAAAGATTTAAATTCGGGAATTTAAATTTAAATCAATTTAAATCTTTTTAAGCTTTTAAATCTTTTTAATCCTGGAGGCGGGGGGTGCTAAATTTCAATATTCACCGAAATTAAGGAAATAAGAGAAACTAGCTGAAATTAAGGATTCTGCTTTGGGAGACTATTCCAAAAAACAATGAAACCAGCATCTGTCGAAATGCTTTGAAACAACCATGTAAACCCAACGCAACACGATAAACTTAGCATGTCGACATGTTCCTTGGGGCTTGGGGGAGGGGGGGGGGGGGAACCAAGAAAACACAACTGCAAGGATGGCTGTTTCCCCTCATCGTCCATCTGTACGTCTAGCTGAAGCTAAGGAGGGAGGGCAGGGAGGGAGGAAGAGATGGAAGGAGGGAGGGGAGGGAGGGAGGGAGGGATGGAAGGAGATAGATAGAAACAGAGAGAGTCAGACGTCAGAGAGAAAGGAGAGAGAGAGAGAGAGAGACAGAGAGAGAGAGAGAGAGAGAGAGAAAGAAAGAAAGAACGAAAGAAAAAGAATAAGAAAAAGAAAGAAAAGAAAGCAAGAAGGAAACAAATAGAGAGATAGAGAGAGAGCAGCCCAATACGTCCACATTTTCTCTTGTCAGTCAGCACTGATAGAGTCGGGTCGTCGC
Source organism: Symbiodinium natans (assembly GCA_905221605.1). Taxonomy (NCBI): domain Eukaryota; class Dinophyceae; order Suessiales; family Symbiodiniaceae; genus Symbiodinium; species Symbiodinium natans. The sequence continues at coordinate 554,038 of CAJNDS010000846.1, read as the reverse complement.
CAGAGTCGAAACGCTGACTCTCTGAGCCACTGAGTAAACTGAGCAAGCCCGCCCATAACCCTCCTAAGCATGACTGCCCTACACCCCCACTCACCCTCCTGCGCTCCACCCCGGCCAACACCCCCGACCGCCGGGGGTGGGGGCGGAAGGGGGAGCCCCGCGCAGCGGAGGAAAAAATTGTGGGTTCAAAGGGCAACCAGTGGGGGGGGTCGGAAGGGGGAGAGAGGGAATAACAGAGGCCAGCCAAACGGAGAAAAAATTGCCGATTGGGGGCCGAGACCTGCCTGATTCCTTAATTTCAGCTCCAGTTTTTTTGTTTTGATAAAAAAAGAAGCTGAAATTAAGAACTGGGATACATGGCCATAATTCCTGGCACCAGTTGCAAAGTCCTTAATTTCAGCTCCATTTTTGTATTAGAAAACGGAGCTGAAACTAAGGCCCCCCCCCCCCCGCAGACCCCTGTTTTAAACAACCCGAGACATGTTCGCATGCGCTTGTGAACTCTGACTGCCATTTCCAGGACTCAGTCCAGGAGTGTCTGGGCTTGGCACTTCAGGGAGACTCTGGGGTTGGGCACTGCAGGAAGACTGAGGGAGACTCTGCGCTCCTGGCAGACTCTGGGGTTGGGCACTCCAGGATCAGGGTTGGGCACTTGAAGGAGCCTCTGGTCCAGGGAGAATTTGGGGGTAGGTGGCACCTTCGTCACAGCATGCGGCTTCTGACGATGATCACCCACCGCTCGACACAAGGATGATAAGATACGATCCCCCTCCGGATCAAGACAACAGTCTCAAACACAAGAGGCTCAAATCCTATTCCTTGTTCCTGACATCTCATGGCCGTTTGACGATCCCTTCGCTTTCTTTCAGCCTGCATTTTGGCCATCGCCAATGTTTTGGTCCCACTGGCTTGTTGTTTGAAAGAGGAATTGACAGAGATATCCAAGGCCAAGCGCGGCAGTAGTCCCCACGTCGATTGTCTACACAAAGCAGTGGGAAGAGTCAGCACAGCACATCTGCGGGCAAATCTGGCAAAAGACCTATAGATTCCAATTTACACCGGAGGCCGCCAGTGTGGAGAGTACGATAGATCTCATCTCGAATCATATTGTGGAGTTTAGTTTTTCCTCCTACCATATGACACGTCAAAGTGTGATGTCCAAACATATCCTGACTCTGTGGGCAACGTGGACAATCCATCTCAACCTGAAATACCGCTTTCCCAAGCCGCATGGAAACAATATCGATGAAAGCAACGTTAGACAAGCAAGTATCAAAGGCGTGACTAGCACTAACTCGAACCCACCCATCGGCCCAAGGTGCCGAGAACGCAAGCAAAACCCTACGTTGAGCATCAGAAAGGGTGCCCTCCAACAACCACCTAATCCTATTCCTGTACCAACACCATCGCCTAAACCAAATCTATAACCAACTATATCACCTGGTCCAATTCCTTTGCCAACACCATCACCTAGACCAATTCCTTTACCAACAGCACCACCTAAACCAATTCTTTAACCAACTTCTTGACATGGTTTTTTTAACAACCATGTTTTTAAAAGATTATACAACATCAGAATTAATTTCTATAATAGTTGCCAATATATATCCAATATATATATATATATATCCTGAATTGATTATATTGTATTTGAATATTTTGTTGCATTATATTTGAACCTATTTCGAATAAAATATTCCATTTTCTATATTATCGCTCGAGACGATTCAATAGCAACGACAAACATTTCTTTCTGTTTGAGCTTAGATTCGGGGTCGCACACATCATCTCTCCATTGGGGAAAAAAGAGTCTCCAAGCGCTGGACTGCCGGCGACCCCCCCAATCTTTGAATTCTCCAGAACAGGCGGGACTAATTTGTCAACAAATCTGCGGGATGCTTTAAACGTAACAACAAGGCAATATCAGCTCTTCCGAGGAATTGATCCTTCAAGGAAATGCCCCCAGTGGAAAGACCAAGTCCCCCAAATCTCACAGGAAGAGAAGCCTGCCACCACATAACCTCCGAAAGCCTTTCTCCAAGAAGGTCCTCGAAAGTTTCGCGGCGCCATCGATCGTACCAGTCCAGAAGGCTTGCAAAGAAGTGTCGGGGAGCGGTCCTTCCTAGGCAATTCAATTGTGGCCACCCCATGCAAGTTTGCACAGTGCACAAAGATTACCAACAAAAGACATGAGAGGAAGCACAATGATATTGCGAAGAGGAAGCTAGTCCCCGATTTCTATGGAACCATTCATGAAGATTTTATCTTTTCAATTTGTTATTCCAAGGCCGTGATGATTTTCGTATAAAATAATAAAGAATGAGTTCAAATGAATTCATATATGAAATTAAAAAGATGAAGCTGAGGGATTTCTTGTTATTTATCTGAGCGTTGGTTTTGGTGGTGGCGGCTAGATTGAAAGATATTTCAGAAATCATGAATAGATTGAACGTACCACCGGTCATGTTAAATATGTGTTCTTTGTTGTTGGGTGCTCGAACATTTTAAAAATATAGTATATACTTAAATCATGATAAATATCGCCTAAAATCGCTCTTATGGGTGGCTAGATCAAATTAATATCGATATTCGTGTCATACTCATCAATTTTGGTGTATTCGCCTTATATGTTTCATTATTAAATATCGATCGAGAACCTGGGATACCCCATAATCGGGGATGGTGGTGGGCTGTTTGTGCGTGGGGGTATCTTGGGGAACACGAAATTTAACGTGTTATTCTGCTTGGACCTCACATCTGCAATTAAATTTCTTTTAGTTGGTCATTCTCTAGAATCTCCTTTGTTCCCTCCTCTCCAGATTTTCATTCAAGAGATGGCTGAGTCATGCCTTTGATACCTATTTCTCTAACGTTGTATTCATCGATATTTTTCCATACGGTTTAAGAAAACGGTATTCCAAGTTGAGGCGGATTATCCACGTTGCCCTCTTTTTGAGAATACTTTTGGCCATCACACATTGATGTGTCATATGGTAGGAGGAGGAGCTCTCCAGTGTCGGTCTAAAATATATTAGTCCCACGAAGGGATAAACATCTCAATGTACTTGGCTCGTCGAGCTATTTGGTCAGAGCAGCACATAGCTCGCACCATTGCACCCCGCAGCCCCTAGAATCCTAGTACTAGGGATCCATGTATTCCAGGAGATGCAAAGAGTGTAGTCCGGGGCGTCCCGTTTCAAACTAATGTTATATAGCTGAAACGGAGCCAAACACCACCCTCCAAAACGCACCTCTGAGCAAAACACCAGGCTTTTCCGTTAATGTAAACCCATGCAAAACCCAGGTTTGGGATGCACAAACCCCTGGCCGCTTGCGGTCCCTACAGCGCTAGCTACAGTCTCCACCTTCCCCATGCCCCGTTTGGGTAAAAAATAATACAAGCCGCCAAACGGGGGCGGCGGAACGTAGCCAGCGCAAGCGTAACCTAGCCCTACTATATGGGGAAAAGCCAACAGGCCGGAACGTAGCGGAACGTAGGTGGAACGTAACCCAAACGAGCACCAGCTAAGTAAAATTGAGCTCTTTGAACTTAGAACTTAGAACCCTACAACCCAAGAAACACGCTCCGCAGAAATCTGGTGATTTAACATTGTCATCACCCGGCCTCCTGTCCACGCCTCTACGTGACGCGAAAGATGCCGTTGCAATTGCTACTCGTCTTGGGTTTCGGTGGGTTTTGTATAGGTTTCAATGGGTTTTGCATGGGTTTCGGGTGAGTTTCCGAGGAAGGTTTCGTTCCAATTGCAGTACAACACGCGAGAATAGTACCAAACTCCGGGCTGACAGAAGACCGTAACAGCAAACACTGGGTACACAAAGCACCCCGCGCCCATAATACCAAATACAGGGCAGGCAAAAGCCAGCAAGACAAGAATGATCAAATTCCGTTCCGCTCCGGCGTTCCGTTCCGTTCCGGCGGGGTCCCAGGCGCAACTCCCTTCTGGCTCCTACTCAAGCTTCAGCCTCTAGCACATGACAATATGACGTCAGATAATTCTCGTATCACTTCAATTGCGAGCTTCGGCATACCCATACAAACGACTTACCGGAAAACGCCAGTGCCTGTTGCACATTTTGCTCCGGGCGGCAGAGATGTTGAACTTCCGCAGGCTGCTCTTAAGCCCGTCTTTGCTCCCGGCTTGCAATCCCCTAAGAGTCAAAGCGAACGGGGTTCGGCTTGTTTGAGTTGGGTCTTGTGAACGCCGCTGGGTGCTGGATGCAAGGGCTGCTCAGGCATCTGGCTGGGGCAAATCTCCAAAAGGAAGCTGCCAACAGCCACGGCCACATGCTGGCCCTCACTTGTGCCAGTACCTGCATCATGGCTTTGATGTGTGGAGCTCTTAAGGCAGTCCTTTCCCTCCACCTAAACCCCATCTGCCGAGAGCCAACCTGTTTCCAAGACCCGTATCTGCATTGTGGCGAAAAAACAACCCTTGGACCCTGCTGTCCTATAGCACTTCATCATTGAAGCCATGCCCCAGCACCTCCACGATGTCACAGTCAACCCATCGCCGTGGGCTCCTGGCCATGGAGAGTTCAGGTTAAACGCACAGGTGTTTCACCATGCACTGCAACTTTCAGGTTGCGTACGCTCATGTCCCCGGAGGCCAGTTTGCCCAAGCTTTGCTTTCTGCATCTTACTGCGTCCTCTTGAGTCTTGGCATGTCTTGGCCAGACTCTATTTGCCTACAGTTTAGCAACTACCCCTTAATTCGTAGGTAGAACTCATAAAGCTGTAGGTTCCCGGTAGGCTAGATCTCCCAGCGGGCTACTTTCATTGTATGTTGCGTTCATGACCTCCTTTCTTTAGCCTCTTGCACACACAGCGCTATCAAATCTCGGTACTCGGCATCGCATCCCTGGCACCCTCAAACCGCAGACTCTTGCGTCGCTTAAGCCGAGGCCATGCATAAGATATGCAAGGCCATGCGAGCTCAATTTTGACTCATTCAACCCTCCAGACCCGATCGCCATGGGCCGAGCCTTTCTCATCACTCAGAACCACGCCGCGGGCTTTCAGCTCATCTCTGATTTCATCCGCCTGCAGTACAGTTTTTAGATGCGTCAGGGGCTTCGAGGGTGGGGAGAAAGAGAACTTAGCATTTGAAGCTCCGGGCAATGGAGCAGGCCTGGGACCGTGGAAACATGGAAGTACAAGTCATAGCCATAAGGCCATAAGTCATGTGCTTTAGATGCTCCCCTTGTCTTACCCCATTCTTGTAAGCGGAGTGCTGGACCACCCCCCACTTCCCTTTCCACCACACCGATAACCCGCTGCATGGCTGCTATGTGGAGGCTAGCACTACACTTACGGAGTACCTGCAGCTCACTCGGGTTCGTCAGCGCCGTCCGTAGCCAGATAGGTAGTGCTCGTAGACCCATGCCCCACCGTTCAGTTTAGCGCCAATAGTTTGTACCCGCGATTCCTACAGTGACCCACAGCAACTATGTGCTAGCCCCTTTTTTGTCAGAGCGTGGAACTTTGAATCCTGCACCAAATACCGACATTTGGGGCTACAGCAGACGATCACCCAACGCTTCAAACAATGATCTAGCTCAACAACCTGCCTTGCTATAGTCTCCGCGCTTCCGGCAGGCATTTCTGTCGGAAATCAGCTGCTCAATCTCCTGAACGACTTTGTTGTCACGCAGGCTTGGCTTCATTGCAGCCACCGCAGGCCAGAACTAGCACATGACCTTTCTGGGTCCCGGATTCCCTTAAATTCTCTTGACACTTCTTGATTGATCCGGGCTGCGTGAGGGCCTGCACGAAATACAATGTCGGGGCGGGCCTTTCGGGAGCTGCAGCTCCCAAAGCTGCAGCAACTCAAGCGGTCCTCGACTCCAGGGGCACCCTCTGGCGGATCACCTCTGTCGCTGTCCTCGGGCCTGGGTGCACAGTTCCGGGCCATTCTCGAAGGGTTCAGGGTGTTGCTAGTTCAGAGGGCGACTGGGCACACAGGGCGAGTTGTCCAAGGATGTGGCTCCAGAGTCTTTATGAGTGTTAGTGCGCACGGTTTTTTCTTGCTATGGTTGCTTCTTGGGCAGTGCTCAGGCTTCGGGGCTTGTCGAACCGTAGGTGTTGACCTTTAAGCCTGAGATCATTCAAGGGTCGCTGTGAAGGGTTTGGTGCCGTTGCCAGTCTCTTGGAGAGTGGTGGGACTTGCCCGAAGGCACCCTCTACTCTGTTGGCTCTGGCCCCGAAACTTCAACAACCAAAGGGCTTCAAACCTTTGAGTATCTGAACTGCGCCACCCAAGCTAACATGAACAAACTCTGAACTCTTGACCCTGTCCCATCCTGACCTGCAAGATATTCCAGCAAAGGTGCTTTGGTGCCGCAGCTTTCGCTTTTGGTTTTCTCTTGCCCCTAGCGAGAGGCCATGCTGGGCTATAGGTACCATGCCTTGCAATCTGTTCTGCTACTTGCTGCCGCAGGTCATTGGGTTCACAGCCCGAAGCAGATGCACTTGAATCACACATCTCTAGTACTTGTACGGGCTGGGGCCTGTTATCATGCATGTTTAACTTACTCACTGCACGTGTACGCTTCGGATTCGATCTTCCGACTGCTGTAGGTTGCACTATGAGCAGTGGATGTGGATCCCTGCTCAGTATTCCGAGCACTCGAGCATTGCTGTCCCTGCCCCTGCCACGCATGGCTTACTATCTGGGTGTCACGGTATACAGAAGCACACCACCCGAACGCGCTGCGCGGCCAGCCTGTAGGAAGGCCTATTGACGTTGCCTGCCATGAGTCGACTACAAAGAAGCTGGGTTTTCATCATCGCTCTAAGGGTGGAGCCAGAAATTCTATTTGAGCCTATTGCTAGATGCTGCTCAGTCCCAACAATTCTGTGCTGGTTAAGGGATGTCCTGTCTTAAACAGCATTCTCTTTGAAGTTACTTGCCTATACTGGAAAACTCGCGGCACACCCAGATGCCAACCTCCGCCGGGGCCTTCTCCTGTCAAATGCCTGACGGTCCGACATCAACTGAACAAGTCTTCCTACTGAAGCCTGTCCCCACTTCAACACGACACGCTTCCGGGTTCGGAAATGGAGTGTAGTTGAACTACACGGCACTTAGATTACCATTCTTCATGCTGAAGCGAGGCATATTTTCAGCACTATGTATGATTGCTTACTATGACGGATGTTTATAACCAGGATCTGTGGAGATGTATGACATTTTCGAGGCATGGTGGCACTGCCACTTCCGGTTCGAAGCATGGTGGGCTGCAAGGAGGACTTTCTTGGACGAATCCGCCAGCGTACGGTGGCGATACAGCCGAACAATGCCAGGAAATGCCGTGAGCCTCTCTGTCATCCGGATGGTCGGTGATTCGCTATCCTGGCACCGATGAGCTTGGCACCACGCGCGCGCGCGCCAGCTGATCACTGCGCCACGCCACGACTGCAGGTGACAGCCTTAGACCTATGAGCCGGAGCAGTTCAACTTAAACGCTCAGGCCAACCAGACTCAGCCGCAGTCCAGACCATGCTCTTCGCAATAATCTTCGTACTCGTCGTAGACGTTCAGAAGCAGATCTTCTACGCACCTTCGCAAAAAACCCTATGCTCCCCAAATCTTCCACCTCTCTTTATGACGCTACGGACTCTAGGGGTTGTTCCTTGTTCCCTCTTTGGGGCTCAGGGAACTCTCGGAGCATCTTTTGGGTTTTACCGTGTCACACTCTCGCTTACTCTCCACAAGGCACACGCGGAAGCGAAGCTTTGGAGCTTTGGGGAAGGCTTCATAATTGCCGTCCTAGACACGTCCGAGCGATTTCATAGCCGCGCTGTGTAGGGCAAGAGATGCAGAGCTGGAGGGGCTCCTCAGAAAGCTGCAAGTCCGAAAGGCGGGGAGCTAGTATCCCCGAACTTGATAGCTGAGATCTACGAAGGCAGTGCCTTAGCGTCAGGTTCCCTTGCTGCCGTGAGAAATCAGCTTGGGGGCAGCAGGAGGCGTGTTGAGAGCTCTTGGTCGGGACGTCAATGTTTGGCACCTAGACAAAGGTTTCGGTGTGTTTTTGAGTGTTGTGGATGACGAGTGATCAGCCAAGATAGCCTGCATCCCTTCACGATGAGACCTCAGCCCTCCCACTTCAGACCCCTTCCCCAAGCCCTGAGATGGCTGCTGGCGACTCTTCGTTCGTGTCGCGCTCGGCCTAACTGAAGCTTATGGCTAAGATGGGCTCGATTTCGGCAGGGTTAGGATGGCTTCGGCTTTCTGCAACTTGACGCAGCTTCAGGTGAAAACTGGGCCTCCGTTGGTTTTTGGTGGTTTCCCTTGAGTGTCGGGACGCCAAACGGTTTAGGAAACGATTTGGGGCCACGATAAGGAAGCTCACGAAGACGAGACAACGCCAAACGGAGCAGCGCAGACCATGCGCCAGTCGCCAGCCGAACTTTCCCACAACAACCATTAGCAAGTCGCTGGCCATGACAGTTCCAGCGTTCATTTCGCAACTTCGCACTCTCGGACTTCCAGCGTGTCGGCTTGATTAAGAAAAGCGAGCTGGGGTGCCCGGCGAAGCCTGAACCTTTGCCACGCAGCCGCAGCTTGGCGACGTCGCCCGATTTTTTGACGATTTCCTCAAGAACATCATTGAAAGATTGCCGTGGAGGGATTGTTCTTCGCCACAGAAGCTTGATGGCCCCTCTGCCCAAAAACCATCTACTTGCACTACCTCAAAACTCTGCTTCGATAAGCCGGCGACCCTCATTACTCTGAAAACGCACATCGGGCATCCAAAGCCCCTCGTACAGCCCTCAGCACCAGGGACCAAACTAAATCCTTGCGAAACCCCGGTCCCAGACGCGGGCCTTCATATTGCTGCCATTCGCGCCTATGATGCGCTTGGCCACTTTGAACTTATCCTGGCGGTCTCAGAAGTCATGCCAACAGGCCAGAATGATAGAAGCGAGTGTGTGCAAATGCTGACCTGAGAGGCCCATGCCTGCCACAAGCGAATCCACAAATGACTTCCTGGATGCGCAAAGACCCCACGTCTTCTTGTAAAGCACAAGGTGCTTGACATACAAGTTCTTAGAGGTGTACTGATAAAACGCCAACTGGCTACAACCCCAGAATGAAACGCACTACGCCTCTCCTGTCTGCCCAGGGCCTACACATCAACAAATGTGTCGGGCTGGCATCATTGTCGATGCCAATGAAAAATCGGCAAGTGTACCTGAACGATTCCAACATGATACTAAGAAGCACTCCACTCAATCCTTCCAGGGGTCACTTTCCTTCCCGCCGTGGGGACCTGTCAGCAGGAGTCACACCAGAAAGAAGCATCGAGCAGCTTTCTGCTTTAGGGATTCTGCTGTCCAAGTTGCAAAAGCTGCTACGAGTATGTGTGTAGAATTATGTAGAACTTCTGATGATGATGCCCATCGTTGTCGCGATGCCATTCACACTGGTAACCCGCGAAACTCGCCCCCATCACAGTGGACTTAGTGTTGGCCTGCTAGGAAGGTCTTGCAGCAACATCGCCCGGCTGTTGTAAGCTGGCACAGCATTCGAATAACAAGTGCATCTGCATCAGAAGCTTCGAGACGCTATCTGAGTGCCACGTGGTGGCCCTACAAGGGAGCCTACATGAGAACCCTAAACCCTAAACCCTAAGCCCGAAGCCCTAAGCCCGAAACCGAGCCTCAGCCCCGCCTGCTCCTGGAAGCCTCTCTTGGAGGAGGCGGCCAGTAGCCCGGATACGCGCCGTGCGGGGGCCTCATGGAGCACTCAGCTTTGCCAAGCCCCTTTTATGTGGCAACTGCTTCATGTCGCTTCAGCTCACTTCCTACACCCTATTACAGGTTATAAAAGAAGCGAACGAAGAGAATGCAAGTTAAAAAGAGGAGAGAAGCGAATATAGCAAATTTAGGACAACGACACAATCATGTTGATTACGAGCTCCATGAAACCCAGAACTAGGTCGACATGACATCGACATTGCCTTGGGAGCTGCTAAAGTGGTTGCTGTTCAACCTGTCGGTCCTGCCCCCAAGACCTTCCAAGACCTTGAGGAAGCCATCCGACATGCAAACCCGCTAAACTTTGGTAACCGCTAAGACAGGACGAGCGCTTTCCGCGCGAGGTTGTGTCCTTTAGGACAGGAAGAGGCGTCAATCCCGTTACACCATTCTCTTTGGTTCGCAGACGAAAAGAGGGGCATAGACAGGAGAAAATGAAAAGGTTTGGTGCCTTGTGCCTTGTTTAGAGTGCCTTGTGCCTTGTTTAGAGAATTCGGAACTCGCATGGCTATCCATGCCCATTCAAACCCCGGTACTATAATGGTAAGACTAAAATGCAATGATAGCCGTCTGAGGCGATGCATGAGTAGTGATTGATGCAGTTGGGACAGGATCAACAGCTTGTGCTCTCCAACTCGGGAGCGACTCCGGTGGCTAACAACTTGCACAGCAACACAAAAACTTTATGAACACGGGCATCACTGAACCCCGAAGCCTTCAACAAACTCTGTCATCGTTCCTGGGCTCTCTGACGGAGGCGGCCAGTAGCCGTGGGGTGGTGGGGGCCACCCGTGGGGGGGAGGGTACCCATGGCCTCAATGGATTCAGCAAGCCAAGCATGTCCAAGCATACTAATCACACTCGCTTGGAATGCGTGTCTTGGATGCCCAACTTCCTCTCGATTACCGGGGACCCCGCTGGGATAGGCACCACCCGGATAGCCAGAAGGGGGCCTCAAACGCTACGATTGGAGCAGGCGCAGCGCAAGCAGGAAATGGTGAATCTGAGTCTGGGGATTCCCGGAAGTTCGTGGGCACGGCTTTAGGCTCTGAATCACCTTGCGGGTCAGGATCGCTAGCTGCGAACCCTAATAATACTGCACTCCAGACAATCTGGCCGGTGAGAAACCAGACTTCACAAAACCTTCAGAGGTAGGAAGGGCATGATTCGAGCAGGAGGACATCTCTAAACCTCGAACCTGAACCGGAGGCTCAGAATCCAACATCCCCAACAGCCCAGGTCGGATGCAAGTCGCAAGACTGAAGTCCTGCAAATGGCAGGTGCTGCAGGATACAGGGATCGGGGCCCGGGCGGCGGGTAGGAGCCGTAGCCGTAGGCAGGAGGTGGGTGGCCCTCTTGTCGCGGCGGATACGCTGGCGGTGGGTGGCCATCTTGTATCGCAGGCGGGTAGCTGCTGTAGCCATATGCCGGAGGCGGCGGGTGGCCTGAAATAGGACCAGGAGGAATTGAAAGAGACTTTGCCCTATGGAGAAAAGGCCTGCAAGCAGTGTGCCACCCACTTTTAAGGTATAGAGGGGCTAGATCGACTTTTTGTTCGTGGAAACTGCCGAATGCTATCCCAAAAAATCACCCAAATTCACATTGCAATCATCAAGTCAAAAGCTCAAAAGCTCAATGGCTGAGCAGACAGAAACTTCCCAAGGCCAACATAGGCATAAGCCAGCCTCCTGAAGCTGCCTGTGCCGCATAGGCCCCTGGTGGGGGAGGCGTGTAGCCGTAGTGCGGCGGAGGCGGGTGGTGGTAGCTGTACCTTTCAAGCCATGCCGCAACAGGCAATGTCAAGCCTCACGTGCTTCACCCGAGGTCTGCCATGCTACCCTCGGACCACCTCCGGCCAGATCATGCAGCATCCAATCAACATGAAAGCTGTCAATGCGAACCAAGTGACCAAGTACACCTGAGCCTGTGAAAATACTATCATCGCCCTGGGAGCCGCGCATCAAGGCGTCATCGGCACATCGCTGCCTGCTAAGAGGTTCATTCGTTGGAGTTTTGGTCGAGGGATGCAGGAGGGTACAACTTCAGCCGTTGCCGTCTCAGCTCATCCGCGACAGGTTAGTCACACTGCGCTGTTATTGAACTTGCACTGACAATTCGTGCCCCGCGACCGCCCTCGGATGGGTACTCCGCGCGGAGGGAAACGGTCTACAAGTCTTGAACCCAAATTGCCGCAATCGGAGAAAGCCGGCTACCTGGAGACCTGCCTTGAACGTTGCTCGAGAAGGGGCAGGGCTAACCAAACGGTCACCATGTCATGCATCATGGAGTGATTGCACGAGTTGTGAGGCTGCCTGAGGTCCGAAGCATCCTGTGATCCTGTTCCATGCGTTTCCATGCAGGGACTGTGACCCATTGTGACTCCATACCGGAAACCCAGCCTTGCCAGCATGAGCCTGACACGGGACGCAACCACACAGCCCCGACAATCCAAACATGAATTCTGAATTCTCCGACGTCTAGAAGCATTTAAAAATTGAAGCTTTCAGACTTCAGCATCAGGACCGCCATCCCGCTTTTGAACCCACTGCGATGAGCAATTCGCAGCCAGAAGCGTCTTCCCTGGCAAGGGAGGAAAGGGCACACCACTTTGCTGAGATATGTAACGATGTAAAAATTGTCAACCCACCTTGTCCAGCAGGCTATGCGACGGGCTGTGCTGCGCACGGTGTGGGTGGCTGTTCGAGCCGGCAATTTTTTCTCTCGAAGGCACGGCGCGTAAACGACATGCTCATGATGTATCTTAATGCGTGGAGCCCTTGAGCCGAAGACCCTAAAATCGACATTGCACCACGCTGCCTAGACCAAAGCCGAAGGCGGCCCAGTCGCCATCCTGCCACGCCCAAATCGCCTCAGGCCAGGGCTTAGGAGCTGAATCGAGCCGTGGAGCTATGAAGGCAGGTGCCATTTGGCCAGGCTGCAGAAGCCAGGGCTTTAGGGTTTACCTACTGCTTCTTCAGTAGGGAAGGAGGTCCCCCTTTATACCCTTTAAGGGATTCTATCGGGTACCTACTTCATTCCCCATTCCCGAGAGGGCACCCGAAGCCCCCCTAAAGCCCGAAGCCCTACAAACCCCACCATTTCTTTTCGAAAAGATTCTTGAAGCCATCTGGGCTCGGCAAGTTGTCTCCTATGAGAGCACCCGAAAGCCTCAAAGCTTCCTTTTCTCTTCTTGTAGTACAGCACAAACGGAGGATGCCACCTGGCTAAACTCCTCCAACATCGGGCAGCCGCTTTTCACCTTTCGTGTCAAGTCAATGAATGTTGTGACTTGTCCAGGTGTTAAGGAAGCGTTCCAGCATGGCATGAACACACAACCGCATATAATTCTTCAATGCCTGGCTACCTTCCGCATAGCATACAGCTTCTGAAGGATGCAAGATTGCAGGAATCGCTAAAAGTGCAATGCAAGGGATGCAGATTTAGCGTCGGAGCTGCGAACGCTGACTATGCCACATTGGTGCGACGGAGCTACACCAAGCTTAATCCTTTTGGCCTTTTGGTCCCTTTCTGGCTCCGAAGTGCAGATTGTTGCTGGAAAGGTTGCGTGTTACTCGTGGCATTGGACAGGTTGATGATGCTTGTTGTGATGTTATTGCTGCTCCTAGCCTACAACCTGCTGGTTTGGGGTGCATGTGCGCTAAACGCCCAGCTGCCCCTCTCTTGCCCCTAAAGGCAGGAAGAATTTGAACGCGACCATGGGGAGACCAAATGCCCATAAACAACCGTAATACGCTTCAACAAGTGGACAACCCCCCCCCGCCTCCAGCTGAAGTCCGGGCCTCAACGGGGAAGTTCTGAGGTAAGGTGCCAAGGATTAGGACTTTCGTGTGCGGCAACCGAGCCCAAAGCGAGTAAGACAGGCTGGGTGGATCGGCAAAGAGGACGAGGGAGTGAAGAACACTCTGCACAGCCTGCCGATTCATGGTTTTTCTTTTCTTAGACCTTTGGGGGGTTACGTACGGCTTCGGGCTGGATCTTTGTAGTTACATGTCGTGCCGGCAGGTAGCTCCTGCCTATCGGATGCTACCGCCTATGGTATGTTTCGAACTTGCAACTGCAGGCTGTGCCAAGGAAGCTTGGCGTTCTGAAAACATCAAGCAAAGGGCATCAACAACTTCGACTGATTCTACTCAAATTCAGCCTCTCCGAAGCCTGAACATGTTGAGATATCATTTGCCAGCATCTCACAGAACTCACAGCATGCCGGCGCAAAAAGGACCTTCGAACGCCTGTGCAGGATCTGTTCTCAGTCTGCCTCGATGCAAGTCTCACAAGTTGCCAGGGCGCACTTTCCTTGCCATTGCGAGGCTTTCCCTACCGTTGCAAGTCAGGGCACGAGGCTTGTAGACATGGCAGCGTAACTTAAAATGACCGCGAAACCTTTAACAGCCTGTTCATCTCGGGTCCAATACGCATATCTCTCGATAACCCTCAAGTTTGAGGTACGTCTCTGAATTTTCTTGTGCTAAGCATGTCACCATATCACTATTTGTCCCAGACTCCTTGGCAGCTGTTGTGGGGCGTTTTCAGAAGCCGGCGCCTCAGACACCAAGGCACAGGAAAGAAAGGACGGCCGGCGAAACTCATGGATTTCTCGTCGGTCTTCTTCTTCTTCTTCTTCTTCTCCTTCTTCTTCTTCTTCTTCTTCTTCTTTTGCTTCTTCTTCTTCTTCAACCTGCAGCGGCGCCCCTCGAAGCCCTCATGAGCGCCAGGCAGCCCTTGCGAGAGGAGGAAGAGTCCGGTACGGAGCGCCTTCCCGGCTCCAAAAAAGCGTGTTAAAGCATCCAGGGCATCACGTGCACGCGCAGGCAAGTAAGTAGTGGTGCTGAATCGTGTTGTTGAAGGTTTTGGGCTCGCGTTGGGCGCTTCCCAAGCATGTGCGCCTGCATCGCTCTCGTTCAACGCCTCTTCCGTACTCCTACGGAGTGTCCTACTGCCTTGCTGCTTTGCTGCGAATTATGTTGCCGCCACGGCTTGTCTCGGCATTGTTGACATTTCAGCGCCAACCATTTCAGAGTTGCTGGTATTGCGAAAATTGGGTCAAGGAGTGTCTTTCGGTCTTTGTCTCGGCCTTGGCCTTGGCCGGATTCCTGTCTCCTTCTCTCTCCCTTCATGCCGGCTTCATGCCTGTGCCGTTTGTCGGGCTGCTGCAGTCGCATCCATGCCCGCAGGATGATAAATCTATTGGGCCAACACATCCATGCCTGCAGGATTATAACGTCCATGCCACCTGTGCCCGCATCCATTCTTGTTTCTCACTTTTTTTGCCAGTGGGTCTCATTGCTGCCAGGAAGCTGGCCGGCACCCGCTCTGCTTAACAGAAGGGTGCTGAAAAGCAAGCAAGCAAGCAATCAAGCAATCAAGCAAGCAGGCACAGACTGATTGCTTTCACATCAAGATTGGTTGAAGTGAGATAATTTGAAAGAGCAAGACACGCGAGCTGTGGGCCACATGACTATCATGGACGCAGGGGCAGGTCAAGGGACCATATGTCTCGCTAACGAATACCGCGCCCTGTTGTCAATTTCACAGGGCGCTTGACGCCCTCACAATATTAAACTTTCAGGGCCCAAGTATACTATGTTCATGGGCTCTGCTTGTTGTCCCGTTCGTTGGTACGCACGGAAACTAATGTGCTCATGCAGACACGAATTTCTCTCTCACACCGGCATTCTTTATCTGTTCACACGTACACAAGTATACAATCAGGTTGCTACGGGCATGGTTTCGGAGGATCTTGCCTTCTTCATAGTGCGAGGTCTTCGGTGGTGCACTGACAAATGCCACTGGGATTCATGGATCCTTGTGATTGAAGACCCTGAAGCCTGAACACCTAGCCAGTCCACTGTCTGTCCTGCCTCGGTGGTGCGATGCAGAACTGCATCAATTCCGTCAGCCTCAAGCAATAAGACACCCGGAGCGTTTTCACTCCGCGCGTTACCCCGGAGAGGTGTTGATCCATCTGTGCGGGATGTTCGAGAAAATGAACTGAGCCCTAGCAGCAAGCAGCGTGCGGTTGGCCACTTTTGGCATTTGCATCTCAAAGACAAAGCGCACGAGAGACCGGCATTCCAACAATGACTGTGGGGCATGCAAGGGGGCTCGTCTGGGAACTATCTGGGACGGTAGTGTTGGCGCTCCAGGCATAATCTGTGGCTTGCAGAGCATGCGCGGTGGGCTCCGCAGAAGCGATATGGGAATATGTTGGAATGCATTGGATGCGAGGATCAATGGGGCATGTGAGAGTGAAAGGGAAGGAGAAAAAAGAAAGACAAAGAAAGAGAGAGGGCGAGAGATTTAAAAATGGAAACATGACTGTGACAAACCACTGCTTCCACCCACCGCGCTAAGGCCGCCCGCCACCGCTGTCAGCCTGGGCACAGCAGAAACCAAAACACTTTGTTGGCTCCTTGGCTTCATGTTGATGCGCCACAATATGCGCAATTCTTAAGGTTTACGGCCGAAAGGTTTCCAGGCTTTGGGCCTGTCAAGGCCTGCGACTTCATGAATTCTTGTAAAGGACAAGGCCCTGGCGCAGAATTTATTCTTAAAACTCTTGCGGATTTATGGAGACGTGCACAGCTCATCCATGTCTCTCTCTGTCGATTACAGTGTGCGTGTGTGGCAATTATGTGGTCAGCTGCGGAGGACCAGACGCTGAGAGGGAAACCAAGAGTCAAAAAGGAAGGAAACGAGCACAAGGCACAAACGGCGGCGCCGGAACTTTGTCTTTGGAGAGCGTGATCTGATTCAATATGTGCCAAATTCAGGACGGAGAGGCGAGAATGAGCACACCCACATAAAGTTTGACCTCAAGCAGAAGCTGACAGCACCCAGCCGGTACCCCAGGCCAGTACTAGGCGGGCTCTCCACCGTTTAACTTCGGAGGTCAGAGCAGCCTGACGCGATTCCTGAACTGGTAAGTGCAAGCGCAAGCCAGTTTTTCAAAATCCTGAGAACTCGGTTGGTCGGTCATGATAACACGATATAGACTTGCGACACATGCCACTTCGACAGCTATTAGATGTTGACATTGCCAGGCTCCCAGAATGTTCGTGCACACGTTGTGGCTTTACGGAGCGATTCGCTCAACCAAGAAATCTATCACGATTGTTTGGCATTTTGCATCTCAGAAAGCAGCATTTTCATGCCCCAGTCGACGTTGCACATGCCACTCATCCATCCAGGGGGCATTGGATGGTGGAAATGGCCCTGCAATTGGTACGTGAAGAACGCGAGGCCGCCAAGAGGCATCAGCTTATGAATGCCTCTGCGCCACTGCTCCGCCGCTACTGGCTGCTGCCTACTCTCTCCTTCCTCTTCTTCTCCTTCCTCCTTCTGGCCAAGGTCTACTGAGTGTGAGCTCATGTTGTACATTCGTGTCACTGAGTAGTCTGTGTGGTTCACCTCACAGAGTTTGCTTGAGACACCATATAGCTGTGCTATATGCTAGGTCGTCGCTAGGGGTGATACTTCCACTGTGTTTGAAGGAAAAAAGAATGGCTCTGCACTTCCTTATATAGCCCTTTATCGACTCTCGTCCATCACCCTGCAGCCCAGCAGCTCAATGAAGGTCGCCTCCGCCTCAAGACGCTTGATGCCACCCCAGCAGCGCCACCTAGGTTTGCGGTCTGCATCAGACCACTCCCATATGCGCCAAATCGGCCACAAGACCCTCCTGACATCAAAGAAACCACCAAGTCACCAGATTGAGTCCCACAAAGCAGCCGGGAAACAGCCAACTGTGACGAATTGCCTAACAATTTGGATATCCTGAACCTCAGCATACCTCAGCCCTACGGCAAAGCCTACAGGTAAACAAGTGCATGCCAAATTGTCATTAATCATCCACTCGCGCCCGCGATGACCCAAGCTGAGGCGGCGTCACCACATCGAACTCGATCTCGGGATCCTCACGAGGCCTGCGAGCGGATTTGGGGAGCTCCTTGCACGTCCATGCCCGTAATGAATTGCTAGACGACAAGCCCACTTCACCACGGCTGGACCCTAACCGATGAACTCCCACGACATCCCAGAGCCAGAGGCCAAAGCCATTCTCTTCTGGGCACCCAGCTCCGTGGCTGCTGATGGCTTCAAGGCTGCCCAGGTCAAGCCCAAAAGGAAGTCATGAGCCTGAGTTTCGTTTCGCAGGTTTCGGGCATCTACGATACATGCGATGTACTGATTTGGGCTCGGATCTGTAGGTCTCAGCACGTGGAGGCCGAAAGAATGTGAGATGCAGGTTTCGAAAACTTGCCAACGCTTTCGTTGAATCATAGATCTTTGCTGCTTCTTGCTCCAGTACTCAATTCCACGTGAAGCACACGCGCTGAAGCGGTAAGTCGACCAGAACGGCAAAGGCAATGGTGCTGCTGTTAGAAGTAAGATAATAAGAGAATTCCGTTGTTGTTAGATTCCTTGGAACGAGAATCTGCTGTAGATCTGACGCATCATTCAACATAATTCTTCTCGACTCAGGCTATGCTCGTGGCTTGCGGTGAACCCTTGGCTTAGCACGAAGCATCAAGACAGTATCTGCTGAGTTCTTGAACCCCGCGACTTCCCCATCGGCAAGTAATCGGAAGCGAATAACCACATGAGTTTTGTCCATCGAGGCACCCTTTGCAACAACACCCGGCGAAGGTGACTGAACCGCGAAACAAACAATCCCAAGTGTCTGCTTGCAAAGCCAGGGCCTGTAGTTGCCGAGGCGTGTGCCAGGCCTGCCCCCCTCACGAATAATTTGATACCACCCTCAAGACCTGCAGCAAGCACCGCCAAGGGCCCTGCGGCCATGCGCTGGTCTAAAGTGGCACCAAGGGTATCTGAAGGCACGGGCTCAAGATTTGATGCGGAGCCATGCAGGTCAATGCTTTCTTTGGGTTGGAGAAGCGGGGCTCAAGCTATTTGAGGGTGGCTTCGGCCAAACACTGCCACAAGACGAAGATCGTCCTCTGAATGCTTCAGGTTGTGCGCTGTGCACGGATCCCATCGGCAGCAAACAATGTGGAGGAGGAATCTTGTTATGGCACAATCTGCATACTGCTGAGCAGAGCCGTTTCATGAGAAACCGAAGGTGCGTCCGGATGGTTGTTCTTTGTGTGTGAGACTCTGAGAGTTTCTGCAAGATAGCCCGGCCCTAGATCTGCTTGAGTCCGTCACACCGCTCCGCCGCTCTGGGGTTCGGGTCGGCATCGTCACTCAGATATCTGGAACTGCGCAGGGGTGAGTGTCACAGGGCCCCTGTAGGCAGTGCTGAGTTATTGTCAAGCCGTGTTGTCTCAACGAGGCTTGCCACTCGTTTTCCGAGGTCCCGAGCAAACAGAAACTGCAACTTCAACTCCACAAACGAACCTGAGCCCTAAGGCCCTAATCCGAGAGCCCGCGGTGCACAAGAAAGAAGCGCAAAGCTCGCCCGGGACACGTCATTTCGTGCCTCGACCCTCCTGAACCCCCCCCCCCCGACCCGCGCGAGAAGTAGGGATTAAGAATGTGAATGGTAGGATTCGCAAGCCTCTAGGAATCACAGAATGTTCCCTCTGCTCAGAACTGAGCGAGATCTACCTGCCAGTCCACTGGATGTTGAGCAGTACCATGCAGTAGCTCACGCTCTCCACAGCTTTGGATGTGTTTTCCTCAAACATCAAAATGTTTCCCAACCTCCTTTCTTGTTTCACGCTTCTTGATTTGGGCTTGGCTTGGTTCCCATGCTAGCGTTAAGAAGGCAAGAGCGACATTCATGCAAGATGTGGTAAAAAAGGTGGGAATCACGCCGGCCAAGCATCTAAGCATGAAGCTAACTAGAGCGTCGTTGTAGCTGGAAAAGGCTGCCTCGCCCTGAGAAACAACTCCGACCCTTAAGGCCTGCCACAGTAGGCGTCAGCACCACCTGAGAAATGCGCCGAAACACTTGCTGATCATCTGCCCAAACTGCGAGACGCGCACACAAAACCACGCATAGTATCGATTATCGATCTATAGACAGCAGCCCTCATACGAGGCAGGACATGCCTCAAGACCTCAACTCCTTGTCCCCGACCCCGAGGCTTTCACTTCCCTGATGTGACGTGGGTTCTTGGTTGAGCACGTTGAAGAAGCGATGACCACCACGCATGGAAGGCTCGCAGATGTACCTGCGCCGCTGCGCACACAGTCGTGCAACAATGCCCTGGACTCAGACTGCCGATACGACCGGCCCCTGGGGCTAAACCTAGGACCCAGCGAAAACTACAGCACTCGAAGCCCTCTAGAACTTGCACTTCGTAATCACTTGTGTACACGTCAAAAGATCAAACGGTCACTGGACAGCAGAGGCGCCCTTTCCGGCATCAGCTTCCTCCGAAGGATTTCTGGGAAGTGTCATCCAAGAGCCGACCAAGCTTTGTGCGTGAGGATTTCTCGACCCCTGGTGCGCAGTCCATGCTCTGCTGAAAGACATGTTGAACATCACCGCTGGCAGTGAGGCCACACCGCATGATGTCCACTGCAAGGCATGCAACCCTGGCAACATAATCATGTGATTGTAAGTTGCGTTCTCTGTTTGCACGTGCTTCTTGAATTTCGGCTCAGTCAACAACAAATTCGCTCCGCAAAAGAACAATAGATTCACGAAATAGCAGCAAAAATGCAGATGAATAGCTGCACAGCAGCTTTATAAGTCCAGCTGTTGCAAAAGTTGAGAAGATGTGTTGGTTTGAGCGGACCCTCGTCTGTCTTCACATGATGGGCCTCAAGCAGCCACCCCCCTGTTACTTGCTCACCCCCTGCCTGGGAGCTTTGGCCAAAAACGGTCGCATCATGGCCATGCGTGTGGCCCGTCAACACTGCCTGCGATTGAGGAGTCTCAATTTGAAGAGGCCGCCGCGCCTACTGACATCTGCACTTAAACTCACTAGCCACTAGCTGCGTAGTCAATCAGAATCCACGGAAGCGCTCCTCTGTTCGGATTCTGAGGCCCCGAGCAAGCAGAGGCCCAGAAGGTGCCGCGGCAGCCTGCACAGCCTCAAGAAAACGGAAGTATCTTGCAGGCCATCCGTCCAAAGTGCGAGACTTATGAAGGGATTCAATGCCAAACACAGAACTGCAGAGCAACCTCAAGATTCCTCAGCCCAATGCCTCAAGGAAGAGCTCGGTTGAGTGGTCGTTGCCCTCCTGCCGATCTATCGACTAGGTGAGCTTGGAGCTCATGCATGATGCGGCTAACCATGCACCGCACGTCATCTGTGCTCGTGCGCCAGGCGGTTGAGCTACTGTAGCAGCTTGAGGGATGTGTACAGCAGTCAGACACGAACGCACATTGTCCAGCCGCTCCTTTGGCCAGGGATCTCTTCCCTCATCTCGCCAAGATCGATCTGTGGCCTTGCAGCATCTAGCAGCTTTTGCATGTCTCAACAGGCACCCAAGGCCTTCGGAATTCAGCACCTCTAGCTGACGCTAGCTCACTACCATTTCGAAACTCCGACGTGCGGGTTTATACATTTGGGTACTGCTTGCAGGCGCCTGTCCCCACGCAGGATCACCGCACCTAAGCCGCTTCGTCATGGCGACTTGGTGCAGAGTGCATCCCGGCCAACAGGTGCCAAGGTGTTCCCAGGGTCGCCACGGCAAAGGTGCCCCCCCCAATTTATTCAACCAGAAAGTGCAACAAACTCAGGTCAGCGCAACACAAAGCCGCGGTGCGGTCTCAGACTGTCCGTTAAAGATAGTGGCACATGAAGGACGAGCACCTTGGGCCGGTCTGAACCCATGGTGCCATCTTAACTCGACTTCGTTGCCCGAGTCTCAAACAATGGGCACATGAAAGCAATGTGTTCAGCTGCATTCGTTGAATCCCTACTGGGTTGGCAAGGCTTCGGCTTGTTTTCCTCGTGATGGCGCTGTCTTGGAATGGGGGTCCACGGCTTCTGGGCTGCATGTTCTTTCACGTCAGCAGGCTTTCGAGGTGCAAAGGCTTCGCTGGATGAGGCACGTGGGCTTCGTTGATCTGGGCAGCAAACAAGCTGCGGGTAGCCGCGTAGCCATTCTTTGAGCCATTGTGCGCCAAGGGCCCGAGAGGTTCCGTTCCGAACGATCTCACACGGGAGCCACTTCTGACTTGGGGCTCCAACGTCACATGGCATCCATGGGACCAGTGAGGCTCTGTCCGCTCTTTAGTATATGATGCTCGTCCACCTCAAATTCCTCAGCACGTTGGAAGGTCACAAAGCAACAAGCCCCTAGCTATGTATGAGTCTATGACAGAGCCAAGAGTATCCAGGAGTCCACGGCAGACATGTCATTCCGCAGGTTCGGAGTGAAGAGTGCCGCCTCAGCCAGCTGGCTGACCCGGCTCCACCTTCCCAGCTCCAGACGCAGCTGCCCGGCAGACCTGAGAGGCTTCAGGATCTTTAACCAGGCTTCTGCTGCGTTCCTTCGGAGAACTTTGGGTGCCGCGAAGCCTCCCCTCCTGGCCCTCCTGAGCTTCTTTGGAAGTCTTGGCGGGGAAAACTTGCCACTGCCGCCCTGTGGCATCTCGGCTCGTGCACTTCGAAGCACCAGCGTCGCACCAGGCTCGCAAAGGCGAGCTTGCTGGGCTGCTAAGCGCAACATGACCTCTCTCGTCTTGCAAAGAATAAGAGAGTCCATGGGTGGAGTTGTTTCCGAAAGTTCGGTCCGGCTCTTTGTTACATTCGGTTTGTCATCGAAGCAAAAAGCCTCTTCAACAAAAGCGATGTAAGCCCCCAAATGCAATGACGTCACGATGCCGGTCTCATCTCCCACTTTGACACAGGCCAGCTGCAGGCTTGCGCCAGACAAGCACTGAAGCCGCGCGTCCGATGTAAGCACCTCTTCAAGCGACACCTAAATTAACGTTTACAACTTATTGTTACAAAGTTTGCGTTGACATGACTAGGAGTTCTCGATGCATGGTAGGTGGATGCCACAAGATGGAAGCCAGGCACGCCTACAGCTACCGATTGGGCAAGAGTTCCACTTCCCCTGTCTTTAACATCCACCGGTTGACGAAACAATGCACGAACGAGAGAGGTGTCAGCTTTTCTGTATTTGCTGTTAAGAGGTGCATCACGGTGTGCATCGGGTCAGATTATGGGAGAGCATGTGGTCGCATAGAATGGAAGGAACGTTAGCAATACCAGGAAATGACGATACCTTGACAATCAGATCCACGTTCAGCGAGCTCGGCGTCAGGTCCTTCACCTTGATGAAATGCGCCATGCGCGACAAGCAGTGCTGCAAGGTCTTGTGCGTCTATGTCCATTCGCTTTTCATAGTGTTGGAGCCACATCTCAAAAGTGTTGCTATGGGGCGCTCGTGGAGATTCTAGGCACCAGTGTCAGCCACAGATTGCAATCGGATTATTTGGAGCCAAAGCTGCATCAGTTCAGCCAGAGCTGCACGCCAATCCCCGATCCACACAAGAAAAGACAGGAAACTTGAGTAAGCAAAGGAGCGGCCATGTCCCCACAGATCAAGCTCGGGACTGTTGGCAGCCAGCGGAGCATTTGCCCACGGAAGAAGGCCAGCTGCTCGTCAGACACCTCCGCACAAACATGGCATCAGCTTTCCGCCGTGGACCGCGCATCACAGGTGTGCCAAATCCTCACCGACCATTGTAACCTCACCTGATAGCGGGAGTTGTCAATGATTACAAGGAGCACGCCTTCGACCACCGTGCCTGGGCCAGGCTTGGAGTGATGTCGAGCTTGCAATTCAAACACAACCTGGACATTACAAGCCTAAGTGCAAAAGAGTTCGCCCAACAACTCCGGCAAACTCACGGAACTCGGAATCCTGGTGCCTGTGCGCTTGCGCGCAGGTGCATCACAACACAGTGCTGCTGTTGTAGCTCTGCTCAGCTAAGTGCTGGAGAAATCATATTGACCGGGATGTTCACCTGGGCACTGCACTCATCTGCAATGCCCAACCATGACATGGTGTTGCGTGAAATCAAGAAACCACTGCCTGTCACCCGTGAAATCATATGTATTGCGCAGGTTGTCGGGCGGAGCCAGCGCAGCGCGACAACGCTATCGAGCGAGCGAGGGAGAGAAACAAGAATGACAGACGGAAAGAAAGAAAGAAAGAGATAAGAAAGACAAGAAAGAAAGAAAGAAAGAGATAAGAAAGACAAGAAAGACAAGAAAGACAATAAAGACAAGAAAGACAAGAAAGACAAGAAAGACAACAACGACAACAAAGACTAGAATGAGTGACAAACAATACATCTATCACATTCTCATTTGTATTTTCGTATGTGTGCAGAATATGTGTGTGTATGATATGAATTTCGCACATAATGCAATAAGCTTTTGGTCTCAGCAAAGATCTTGCAGGCAAAACGGCCGAGCCAGTTTGGCATGCTATTCCAGAGATCTGCCATGCTAGTTGCGCGAGCTGCACTGCAAGAATCCAGAACATAACAAACTACTACACGTATAAGTATACATAGCATGTCTGGCATTCTGCGGCCTTGCCGCTGCCCCGAGAACATAATTTTGGAACTCGGGGCTCTGCGGAAGATTGAAGATGGCTGGTTGAACGTTTACGCTGTGATTGACGGCGAGCCTAGACACGCTACAAGCATGCAAGTGGGGGAAATCATCTCAGGGGGTTTGAGTTGCTCCTGACGGCCAGTAGATTGGACGTGGCTTTGAAAGTGCTCATGTCAACCCATGTTCAAACACAAAGCTGCAAAAGACACAAAAGCGAGATGTAGGTCTGCGACGCCATGTCGCACTGGAAGCATAAAGTCTGGCGCAAGGGAAGACACTCCAAAGGTTAGCCTGGTATGCTGTGTTCGAGCCAGGGCTTTTCAGGGTTTGCCGACAGCCACATGTGCGCAAATTGTGTCAGCAGGGCGAATGCAGCGCGGACCTCAAAACCAGGCTCAGCCCAAAAAAACGGACACCGCAATGCATCGCAAACTTTGTCTTTGGGTGCGTGGCACAGCTGAGCCAGCGACGCGCGCCAGGTCTTCTGCAGCTCTGGCTGGCTTCCAGGCATGCCTTCAAAGAACCTGCCGGTTCTGCGACATGGACACCCCCAAAACCACAACATGAAGCCCAGTTGGCTTCCGAGCTTCGCTCTGGAGCTCGCTCAGCTCCGTGCCAGTCATGGTTCCCGCTGGTGAAAACGTAGGGGATACTAGTGCCCTTGAAAGGCCCACAGGGGTACCTGCCGCTGCAGCTGATGAGCGCGGAAAGAAACTCCCATGCAAGGCTCTCCCGTTGCACATAATGTGTGCAGCAAAGCACTCTACACAAGACTGGTCTGCAACTTCCGAGACACCGAGTATAGTCGTTGCAGGTCGAAGGCCCATCAACGCAGGAATTTGAGGGCACTTTAAGGTGTTGTTGAGAAGGCCGCTAACAGTGTCGACAGCGGAGGCCTGGAGATAAGTTCGGTTTGGCGACAAAACTGTTCCAGAGGAAATTCCTGTCAGCATCCCGAAGACCAGCCCAGTTGAAAGCCAGCTGCAAAACACCACAAATCACGAACCTGCGAATCTGCACCTAAACGCACCTTCACTGCGCATGAAGGATCCCAAGTGCCTGGGGAAAGCTCACGATGTCGCCCGAAAGCACAACGGCCTGAAACTGTTTAGCTCGAACAGGGCACGGCAACATGGAACCGAACTAGCATGCACAGGCTTTGCGCTCGGACCGCTCGGAAAGCTCCACCTTCCAGCGCTTGAACTTCGTTTGCACGCACACTGAGCACAATATAAAATATAAGCCCAAAGCGACCGCGCACGGGACCGGACGAGACGTCGGGTGTTCCGATGTGAAGCCCTTTGGAAAGCTACTCCGAGACAAGCATTGGCCGAGCATACGACTAAGACAAAAAACACAGAACCAAACAACCGAACCACTTATGTGTGGACTCGGCAACGAGTGTGATCTGGAGCCCGTACTCATTCGTGTCGCGTAATCCTTCCAGTCGATGGACATACAACGCAAGATGGGTCAATAGCGAAGGCTCCATCTGTGTCGGAATCAGAACAAATTAGAAGATGAAACGTGTGCCAACAACATTCCAACGTATGCGCGAGGGAAGGTTCAGTCCGTAGAGCCTGAGGGCAAACTACGTTCCTTCCACGCTTTCTCGGCACCAAACGAATGATGCATGTTTTGGATCCCGATTCAAGGTTTGCAATTCGGCAGTCAGGTTCAGGTTTCTCGGGGCCGAGGGATGCAGCCGGAAAGCGATATCAGGAGTCGAGAGATACAATATACTGACGATGTAGTGATAAGGCGGCGGCTGTGGTCAATGCCCTCGCGCATCCGTCTCTTTTCTGAAGCGCGAATTCGATGAGTCTTCGGTGCGGCAGCAACAGTGTGTGAGCCCTTCTTTAAGGATGCCACACGTTTGTATTGTAGTTTTCCACACGATCCCGAGTCTCGTCCTCCGAGGCTTGGTTTCAGTTGTTTCGTACTTGAGTACCACCAACCTGTGCTGGCAGCAATTATCTCGGCACACATAGGGTCGGTCTGAAGTTGCGGGCGTCGGTCTGCTCCACTCGCCGATAGCTCCGTCGGGTTGAGTTTCGCGGCCACGAGGATTTAGTTGGCTGTGGTTTGATGGTTCCTACCCGTAGAAGGGGACCAAACCTCCGGATATCGGTCACTGAGGCTCACGCATCGACTGCGGCCGATGTGGCCACATCCACAAGCTCGCGGAACATAGGTGCCGTCTGAACCTTGGTCTTTCTCTGAAGCCTCCCGCCGGTTTAGTAGCTGTGGTTGTGAGGGTGGATGCTCCATCCAGTCCCATCTCAAGGGTGGTGCAAGTATATAATTTGGGAGAATGGGTGGGGCAGCGGTCACATCATGTCAGGTCTAGAGCCAGGTGGCTGGACGTCACCCAAGCAGCCTACATGTGCGCGACCAGCAAAATGAACTTCAAGTTTGGGATCCCCGGCAATGGATCCATTCCAAAGGCACGGCGAGCCGCCGTAGAAGGCATCGTGCATCCTCTGATAAAGCTTCTTTGGGGAGAAGGGGAAAGTTGGGCAGGGTGCAAAAAACCAGCGACATGCCAAGAGTCTGGTGTTGAAACCAAACACCGAGGCCTTGTTGGCAACCTGGACGCCCCCAACTCTTGTTCGTGCCGGGAACACACAGAATGTTACCGACGGTCCTCTTGCCGTGCTCTGCTTCGAGGCGCCCCGACAGTGGTGACAGTGTGATGTGAGACTGGGCGTAGAAGCAGATGCAGTCTCAGCCTACTGCCTTAAGCTTCGAGAATGAGATTCAACCCCAAATCCATGTTGTCCCCACTAATGGTGCGCCGAATCTCAAAACTTGCCACAGCTAAGCACTTCTTTGAAGCATTTTGGCATTCTGTGATACTGCACTGGGGCAGATGTGAACCGACGATCTCACAAGCTATTCAGGGAGTTGGTGTTCCTCGGGGCGCAGGTACTACCTGTTGTGCCATTTATTCGGTGGCACCTAAACCTCCCAAACTTCCAGCCGAAGGTACATCTGAGATTTGCATGAAGTGTACCGACACAGTCTCGTCTGCATGGTGCACCTCGGCAGCTGTTTGCACTGTACAAGAAAGGGCTGAAAGTCCCGATCCCTTCTGCCAGAAAATCGTGCCCAGCAAAGGCCAGTAAAGTAAAGGCTACGGCACAGTTCAGGCGCGCCTCCCTGCTCCCAACCCCATGTTAACCTTGCAAGTCCCAAAACCCAAGTCCAGACAAAGGCCAAAACAGGCGGCCAAATTCTGCGCTCTAGCAACGCAATCCCGCATCCGCACAGCAAGAACAACAGCACAAACTGGCACAGAAGCATGAAAGCCAAAGGCCCTAGCCTTCAAGGCCCCAAGTCTTTAGAATTGTCGGGCCTAGCAGTCACAAGCAAGCCCGCTTCACCAAGCCTTGCAAAGGAGACGGCTCCCAAAAGGAGCACTTTAAGAGCGCGCACCTGTCTCACAGCCACCCTCGCTGTAGTCTCCGACCATCGCTGCTCGACCTGGCCACATTCCACAGAAAGAAGCGGGGAGATTCCTCTTGCTACAAGGGCCCTCGCAGCTTCTGGGTATGCCGCCTCAAGTATAACCTCGCATCCTGAAATTGAAATTGGACGCACAAAAGGGCCTGCCATGGCTGCCACCACCCGCGCAACCGCAGCCTGTCCATCATGCAGCCATTTAGGACTTTGACAGGGGCGCGTGCGGGCACAAAGGGGATGCTCGGATCTTGGGTTCCTACCCCCGAGCGACGAACTACAAACCTATGCCACGTATCGCATGCCGAAAGCCCATGCTAAGGATCTTACGGCAGCTGAGGCGCAACAGCAGCCACAGGCGCTGGCGAAAGTCCAAATGAAAGCCGGACGGCATAGAGGGTCAGTTTTAGGTACGGCATGGTCAGTAAGGTGTGGTTGGTGGGTGCGGCGCAACAGGGGTTGTCGTAATCTTTTCCATCCGAGTGGACAATAGATTCCGCGGCTGAATTCTTGGAGTCTACAGCGGGGCCTTGGGCGTGAACTTGGGCTGTGGTCCGGGGCATCGTGGCTGCGGATGTTTGGCAAGCCCGCTCTGATCGCTTTGACCATGTCTCTAATTTCAAACATGGATTTAGACAGCTCAGTGGTCGAACTCCTGCAAACCGTGGCAGTGGTGCCCGAGTCCTTTCCGTTTGCCCTGAACTGCACAATGCCAAGTGCCTCGACTGGAAAACCTGAAGCACACAGGGTTCTACAACAGCCTCTCAAGCAACGAAGCCAGCACATCATGCGCAGCTACAAGGCCGACAACGATTAGCCAAGTTCATCCCTGGAGCCAGCGCATGGGGGCACACGGCAGGGGTCAAGTTTCCGAAAGCTCCTCACACTCCCACCGATTCACGCGTACGGCTATGCCGAACCTGTGCACAACCATACTGTACACTCGCACTCGAGTCACTCGCACTTTGTTCCTGTCGGCAGCTCTTTGGCGTTGGACATGTTGGTGGCGCGCGCAACGGAGTCCAAGCACTTCAGTCACCGCGACGCGTGACTCATTGCAGTCTACTGGAGTGCGAACCGCATGGCGTAGTAGATGGGCACGTAGGCGAGCCTCGGGGAGTCCCGCTTCTAGCATAGATATGCGTGCCTCCGCAAAGCGAAGCAACATGAGTTCGGCAGAGACGCGCTCGCAAGCATGCAAAAGCCCGCAGCAGTTAGACTATGCAAAACCAAATGGTGCCCATGCATGAGAGAGCGCTGGGGCCATTGCCAGCGGAGCTTCCAGCTCCAGCGCTCGACTGCAGAGGCATGGCGACTGCCGAACGCCTCACTCTGTGAAAGCCCCCAAAGCCCTTGCATTGAAGCCCCAAGGCCCTATAAGACTTACCCAAGCAATGTTTCTACAAGCCCACTCAACTTTGAAACTTGAACCGAGGGGGGGCATGTGGTGCCTTGCGATTCGGCCTCTTGCTTGCACGCACACACACACACACACATACTTCGACTGATTTGTGTTACTTTCCCCATTCCCCCCCTGGCCCTCCTGCCTCCTCCGCATTGTCCATTCCGATGCAGTTCATCCAAATGAACCCTGGCTAGGATTTGAAGAGTTGATGCTGGGGACCATGCATGACAGACACCAACTTTAACTACGTCCTTCGGCCTGCTTCCTCCAACCAAGCCTCACGAAGAAACTCCCGACCGGATACTGTCCCTAAACGGCGTTCCCCTCACCTCGTGTGCCCCCTCTATAGAAAGCGTGAAGAACAAGCTCCCTCACCAGCCTCTCGGCCCCTCCTGGAAATGTCCGAAGACAAAGAAAAGAATCGATGTCACCAGGATCGAGATGGAGTAGTTGGCCTACTGCGAGTCAGTTGATATTCTTGGCATCTTACTACCTGAACGATGCTTGTCATGCCTTCAAAGAGCAATGCCGTGTGAATAGCCCGGAACCTACATCCTTGAGTCGAAGACGTCAATCCCGGTTCCGAGACTTCAGCTTAAAGATATTTGAAGATTAGAAGCACCAGGACCCCCATTCTTCAAAAGAACAAGTCCGGACCCTGAACCCAGTTTGGCAAACCCAGATTGCAGATGCTGGCAAGCTCCAATTGAAAACCCGTGCCTGATGGCGGTTCTTCAACTGCATCGTCAAGTACAGTTGCAGGAAACGCTGAGGTAGGATGGCCATGCTCCTTGTGGTCTTGGGAAGGCATTCATTCCTCCCCACACGGACTGCCCACAAGCGAGCCCACCTTCTTTTGGGTTGGAACTATAATCTAGGCGAGGACGCTGGGGGTTTTGGCACTGAAGGCTCCAAAGCGACAGGCTTCAGCACACAATATGGAAGGCTTGCCGCCGTGGGACGGAGCACAATAGTATGCAGGTTTAGGACGTGAACACCCATGACCCATGACAGATTCTATGCATCCGATGGTTACAAAGCAGAACTTCAAACAGCCAAGATGCATCATGGTGCCGCACTGCATCAGCTTCCCATGCACCATCAACGATTTCGACCTTGCAGCATTCTGCGCTTTTGTGGGTCTTATACAGCATGCTTTTCACTCCCGCGTATATAAATTTATGATTTATCTGCACGATATGAACCTTTCTGACATACATTAATTAAGTGCGTGGTACGTACAAATTGAACTATGTCAGATCTATGAAACATATGAGAATTCTGAGTCATCTGAACTACCTGAATAAAGTGAGCTATACATTCTTTGCAGCAGTCGATTGTAGTGACTCATACGAAATATGTAAAACCTATTTATGAGACTTTTATGACCTGAACAACATGAACAACATCATGACTAGCATGAACAACGTCATAACTAACATTAACAACATGAGTTACATGAACTTCTTGGTTCACGGGATTCATGAACTAGCATGATTTACATGCACGATTGACTATAGGAACTTATGAAGCTCTGGTTGCGGGTTTCTCATGGCAGAGCGGAGGCTGAGGGACAAACGAGGCGCGGCGCCGCACCACTCTCCAGCCCCGATACCTTGCTTCTTGTTTTTGGGTCCGATTGGAGGGTCGGGGGCTTGGGTGGGCCCTTGTTGCGGCAAGAACCTGGAAATCAAGTGCAACTCCGCAAACAAATTGGAGCTTATGAGTTGCGATTGTTTACAGTGCCGGGCTCTTGAGAAAATCTGCGGCGGCAAGCAGATTTGCCACGTTCTTCGCTTGAAGCCCTGAACGCAAGAAAAGAAATCAGAAGGGTTGATAGATGTTGAATACCGCCAAGCTTATGATTGAAGACTGGTTCAGAAAGCTGGCCGATTTTCAACGACGATACAAAAACAGCTGGACGAATGGATTTCGAAAGCAGGTCGCAGGAAAAAGGTCGTGCAGAAGGCCGTGTCAAGGAGCACAGCTGCAACCTGAGTTCACAAGTTTCGGGCATTGGGGCTTTGCCCACTCACGCGCGTGCTCAGTGGAACCGAGCAACAGCTGGAGCCAGAATATCGATACGCCTCGGCTTCTTGTACAGCAAGCCGATGCATGGAAGCGAGCAACGCTGGTGTGAACTAGCGGGCTGAGCGATGTTGGAAGCCATAAGTATAGGTGGAACCGTGTTTTTCCAACCCATGACACCATCCCTGTCATGGCCCAAACGTACACGCGCGTTCCACGCACACGTGCAGGAAACACAATGCGGAACTCTATTTGCGATGTATACAACTAATAAGCGAGGAATCCCACCACATGTGCGTGTGCCTACGGTGTGTGCAACTCAGCGGCAACTCCGCCTTTGTGTGTGCCGTGTTTCGGATAAGTTCACTCGCAGATCCACTTATCTTGCTGGGCCACTCCAGTACTCAGGATTAACTTTTGGACTTACCGATTTTTCAGCACTTGCACTCTCAACCGCCATCACGTTCAAACATGTTGAAACTCCCAAATGCTGAGCTGAAAAGGCCCTGATGAGGCGCTGCAGCGCAGAAAGGTACAGGCTTGTGGGCAGCACCACAAAGAAGAACAGCAAGAGCATGACCTGCTTCAAGTAGGAGGGGCAGCGAGCTGTCTTGGCAAGATGCCCGTAAATCCCACACGTTTGTGACCATGGCCTTGCCCGCAAGGCGATGGATCCAGGCAAGGTCACGCCGTCGACGCAGCTGTTCGCCCAAGATTTGCACCTTCGTGCCGTTTTTGTTGGAATGCAACAGGATGATCTCTAGCAGACATCTTGATCAAAGTCTTGATCAGGACCTGTCCAGCGTGTGCAGATCTACCTGAGCCTTGAGTCCTGAACCCAACAGGCCAGGAATTACAGTATTGCAGGCAATGCAAGTCCGGGCACGAGCTGTTGTAAGCGTTTGCCTGTGAAGATGAACGACCTCATTGCCTCCACTCGTTTCAGTTAACAGAGGAGGCACCGCTGCCAAACACCACATCACGATGCTGGCCCAGACGTGGACCTGCGGGTGTGCAATGTCTCACCATCAGGACCCATGTGCGTCACACGCGCCTCTACAACTTTGCTGTAGGTCGGACCGACTTCAAAAGCATTGTCCTCGGACAGCCGCAGGTGGGCTGGAGAAGGTGATTGGAACTCGCCAAGTAGAGGTGGCAACTTGGTACTTTACGTGGTACTTGGTTGTAGTCAGGTTTCGGGCTTTTCCATGAGTACGGCTGTAGATTCACATGCTGACGGAATCGGTTGCGCAAGCTTGAGTGGTCAGTTTGGTACCTGCAGCAACTCTAAGGGCACGGCAGTCAATACCACCTGGCATTTGCTCACCAAACCCAGGCACATGGACCGCAAGACAACTTTCAAATGCAGGGCGCAGCTTTCATCTGCTTCGGATAGAACATTCTCCCACTTCCGGCATCGAGTGCGTTTACCCTGCATCATGACTCTTCCTATGCGGACTTCTGCATTGGTCTTCGACTCTGGAAACAACTCGTGCCGCAAGGACAAAGAAGCTGGCTCGTCTCACCAGGAACGTCAACATCTGAACAGGGGTGTCGTCTTGAAAACTGATGGCACTACTTCCGAATCGAAGTTCAAACTGCACTTGCGTGCTTGGCATGGGATCTAGTTCCGGGCTGAGTAGAGCGACAGCGGGGCTTGAATCAGACAATGACATCAGCCAGACTCCTGCCTCTGCCGTTGCGAAAACCGCCGCCGGCACCCAAAAGACCCGCAGGAAATATTCCAGCTCACCGCCAGTCCTGAAAAAAGCCAGAGAGCTCCAGAACTGATGGATGCCAGGGGGATTCGTATTCCTGGCGGTTGAAGTGGAAACTTGTAAATGGGGTCTCTGGACTCCTGAAATGGATCAAGGAACCCAACACCAACCCAGCCTGCCCTGACTTGGCCAGGGCAGCACTGGAAACCAAAGCTTTGCAACACAAACTCAAGGGATGAAGCATCTCGCAAAGATCAGTGCGGCGCAGGCAACTCTACATCCCGGCCTTCCAGACAACAGTGAAATGACAGCGGGCGAGCGCCTCGAGAACGGCACATGACAACGAGAACAAAGTCCCACCAACGAGATTTTTGAAATCTGAAACCTCCGCCCTCGAAGCCAACCCTTTACCTAAAGGCCGAGGCTGCGACTGGTGCAAACTGCTAGCATTCGCGCCGTGTCCTGTTGCACGAATGAGCTTCATCAAGATGATCACCGGCACTCCAACTTATCTCCAAGCATTGACCGCATTAACAAGCAGCCCTCGCCAAACTCAATGGAAAACTGCGAACTCAGATACGTGGATGCTCCGGACGGGGCCTGCGTCGGCAAAGGCGTCATTTGCCATGTCGAAACTTTCATCTCCTGCGACATTTAACATCTGCCTGACCAACTATCACAAGAGCGTCTGTTGCTACAACGGAATACAACGACGCACAGCCAGTAATTGCAACATCCCCGGCTCACTTTTCAGACTTTCTGACAAGGGTCACGGGGTGCATGTGGTATCCTGCGCAGCGGCCCCTGCCATCTTCAGCCATCATCTGTCCGAGGCAAGCATGGCGCGGCCAGGGCGGCCTTTACAAGTCGCCACTTCCCTTGGCAATCCAGTGCCGAACACCTTCATAAATCAGGCTGAACCATCGAAACACGGGCCCGGTGGACTGAACTTCTCAGGCGTGGCTGGGTGGCCCTCTCTTGAACCCCATCATGTGGCAATATGCAGCTCTAAAGTTTTTCTTCCTAAGAATTCTCTGCGAGAGAGATCGAGGCTCATTTCAACTGCGCAAAGTTGGGTATACGGTAGTCTCGCCTCTTGGGTCTAGGATTAAGGGCTGTGCTTGAGCAGGACTGTCGGCTTGTGCAACGGAAAACTCGTTCTGTCACGGTCTGCCCCGTAGAATAGAGCCAACTCAGAAACTTGGGTGCTGATTGCGGCTTTGGCAAGCACATGGAGAAAGGCTGCTCGCGTGAGATTTGGTCATCATCAGAGACTTTTCATGACCGCCCCGACTTAGTTGGAATCTCCTCTTTTCAGCCCCGGTTGCGCCTCAGGCCGCACCACGGCAATTCATGCACTGGTTGCTATCGCTTTGCGATAACAACCCCAACACAGGACCATCATGCGGCGTGCCTGCTTGTGGCTGGCTTCCGCTTCCCCGTGAACTCACCTGGCTGTGCTAAATATGTCTCAGGTATTCAGGTCCGGTCCAGTTTTTGATGGAAGATTTGTTGTGTTGTAAGTGCGGTGGGGAAGAGATAAAGAAAAGTTTGAAGGCCTTCGCTCTCACCGGCTGCTGAGCCTCGCGGAAGTTCAGACGTTGGGAATCAACACAGCAAAACACCACATGTTCCGGATGACTCTTAATGCAGTACGTAACTAGTTAGGCTACACATGCTTCTCCGGATGCTTCATCATGATGCTTCAGAATTTAACCACTTCAGACCGAACCCTCCCTCAAGACCTCGGCATTTTTGGCCAAACCGTGGAATGCGAAAGCTCGCGAAGCTCGGGAACCGGCCCCCGAGAACCCGTGCGAGAACGGAGCATCCTCAGCAAATGCAAGCTGAGATGGCTGAAGCTGCTGACAGATTTCTTCTCTAACGTCCGGTGGCATGCGTTGAAAATCAGGCAGGGAGGAAGATTACTGCATTCTGATGTTGTTTGGTTTGGTCTTGGTTCTGCGCGGCCTTGCAACATCCCATTTCCCGAAACTAGCGCGCCCTTGTATGGACTCATTTTGCGCCACTCACCTGCCTGTACCGGCGTGTGCCCTTGGCATGTTTGACCACCTCTTCGCATCTCCGCACCATACACGTCCCCTTGTGGCCAGCATGTGCGCGAGCAACATTCAACGACATTCCTGAAGAGGCCGGAGCACCAACGACCGAGGCAGGTGCGCCAGAGTCTTCTCGGCGTGCATGAGCCTTGCGAGGGATTTGGTATGACTTGGTTGCAGCCTTGGCCTACCTTGTCATCACATCGTGAATGTTGGTCAGGAGCTTTATGTCAAGAGGGCTCAGGGTGCCCAGGTTTGCTTCAGGGCTTGGGGTGAAGAAATGGATTCTCCGCGCTTTCTGCGCTGCCTCTCTTCCGGCTGTACTCGTCGCCTCTTTCGCCTTCCACGGGGACCAGCCGACAGACCGAGCGATTTAGGCAGGATTTAGGATTGCAGGATATTTCTGCAGTTCATTCAGTTCAGCATGATGATCCACGGTAAGGAGGCTGTAAAGAAACGAATCCTGCATCTCTCCACAGGCGTAAAAAGTGCCCACGTGGCGCTTGTCTATGCGGCCGCATGGCCTATTATATTAGCCATGCACCCTGGAAAGCATTTTTCCGCAGCAGCTGGACCTGAGGTTGATCTGGTGGAGCGCAAAGCACAACAGCAGAATCAATGAAGCCGCTGGGTACCTCGGCAATTCAAGAATTGGGAGTAAAGGCAAGGGGTTTTGGAGCCATGGCGCTTAGATGCCTCAAGGCATGAGGCAACCGGAAAGGAAGCTAATCATGGCCGCAATGCATCGGTCGGCTGTGGACTCCAGGTGCGTGCACTCAGAATCAGGCACTAGCTTCTGACGATGAAGCTTTCGAGTGAAGGGTTTGGGTTCTAGAAAGTTCCACTGCGAGTCTCAAGCGCTCGCGCTCCGAAGCGCAAACATAAACACTCCAAATCTCCCCCCTAGGAACACTGAGCCATGGAGTTGCCACCCTCATCTTGGCAAGCATTGACAGTCTTGGCCAAGTCGCGGCGAGACGACTATGGCCTGAGCTGCGTTGCCTCAGTCTCGGGTATGTGCGCTCGAAGTCCTAGTCCTCCTCTGTGCTCCTGCCACGACGGTAACAACAACAAACAACGAGCAACAGACAAGAAACACACGTAAGAATAAGTACAAGACAAGAACCAGAACAAGGAACAACAAGGTGCAACAACAACAATAAGGAGAACAATAACGACAAAGACAAGGCACAACAAGGCACGCCAACGTAATTACAACAAGGCACAATAAAGACGACGACAACAACAGCAACAGAGACAGCGACGGCGAGACGACGACGAGACGACGACGAGACGACAACGAGACGACACGGCACACCGATACAACAACGAGACGACGACAACGAGAACAACGACGACAAGAACAGCAGCAGCAGCAGCAGCAGCAGCAGCAGCAGCAGCAGCAGCAGCAGCAGCAGCAGCAGCAGCAAGACGAAGAAGAAGAAGAAGAAGAAGAAGAAGAAGAAGAAGAAGAAGAAGAAGAAGAAGCGTATGAAGAAGAAGAAGAAGAAAGTTCGCCTAACAGCTTCAACTGCATTTCGCTTACAGATACTTCCTGGAACCTCCTCGGGGCCCACCGCTGCCTTCTTGGAACTGTATCTCCGATATCCCTCGGGCATAGCCAGTAGAAGATAGTATAAGAGCTGCGAAATCGTGCATGCGATGTGCAAGCCGTCATTGGGGAATCACAGAAGCTCCCGCCATCCTTTTTCACCCTCCGGCCCTGCAACTTCTCAAGAAGCCAGGCTGTGGTCACTGCAGAAAGCACCTATTCAAAAAACCAAAAAAATGCCTCTTATGGTCTCTTCTGACTTTCTTAAAGGTTCCCTCTTCGACATTTGCAGTCTTCCACTTCCACTTGAACTGCCGAGTAGCAAATCAGTTCCATGGACGCCTCTGCATAGGCATTCCTCTCCTCGATTGAGACAGCGCGGGTCAGCGTCATCGGTGTGCATGCAATGCCGATTCAGCCTGCACCCTCTCTAACCTGAAATATTGATGCCAACTACCAAATACTTCTGAATATTCACTTGCCAACAGTCTATGTGGCTATGCAGTCCACACGTCAATGAAGAGTGGCAGTACTCCCATTCTGAACAAATACAATATTTTCATATATTTGTACCGGATTGGCAGAAAACTAGGACATTAGACTGATCACATTAAACTGCAATGTGTGAGACATCCCACAAACACTGAACCTGGCCGGAGGGCAGAAGCGACCACCACGAAGAACTGACCTGGAACTGCGTGGGTGCTCGTGTTTTGTGCAACATCCTCAGTTGTCCTTTCAAGGCTTTCCGGGCTGAGTTGTACGAGCTCGACACCATGAGCCCTGAATCTGAGGTGGTGGCCATTGCTGATGCCCCGCATAGCGATGATGGCAACATTGATGTTGCCATCAGTCTGGCGTCGCTCAGCAAGTTGTGGCTTGATGTAGTTTTGACGACATTTCAAGGGGTCGGCTGCTCTCCAAGACGTTTGTTTCTGAAGACATAAGCGCACCAACCGTGCCAAGACCGAAAAGCTTGATAAAGTCTTCGACCTGTGTTCTTCAATCGTGTCCGAAGCAGGCCGCAATGAACACATCGTTGCTGGTGGCATCCGGTGGCGCAGCTAGCCGTTCATTCATTAACTCTGTTCATTCCATTACTATTAAGGTATGCGTGAAAAACTAAGAGAAATACAGGATTCAGTACTTTTCTCACTCGTGAAGCATAGGATAAGAATGAAGAAGAAAAGCAAAGAGATGAATTATCAGAAAACGAAGTAAAATCCCAATTTAAGAATCTAATTTCTGCTTCCGTTTCGTTTACAGATGAAATTAGCGAACGCATCATTTTAATTTGAATTTCGTGTTCACATCACCAATAGTAATAATATGGACGTAATAATAGGCTAGAACCCTAGTGACCCCACCCGCCCCTCAATCGCAGGCACCAAAAAAAACCTCCCACTAGTTACTCAGTAGAACCACGCGGGAGGGAACACACTCGAGGGAGAAGTATGCTATACACAAGCAAGCATCCAACAAGCACCACATCCTAAACCCACAAGCCCACACCCAGTGCCCACACCCCAAAAGCAAAGTTGGCGCTGGGCTGAGGCAAGATGATTTTTGACATTCAGTTTATGTATATTATATATATATATACAGAGCCAACTTCAAGTCCCAGCCTTGAAGGAGGAGCTGCCGGCCATGCTCGCCTCCTCGAACTGCTCAGGCGTCAGGGAGGAAGCCTCAAAGAGAGCAGACTTTAAGCCTCGCGGCGTGAAACTAGTTTTGGGCGTAGGTGAACTGGAGACAACTGAAGTTTCGGGACTTCAACGCTTCTGCTCGCCATGCTTGCTCCCTCCCGTTTGAGTTGTGTCGACTGTGGGGCCACGCTCTTCGCATATAGGCTGTATGTAGAAATGTAATACAGTGGAGTGGGATGGAGTGGATTGAAGAGTGAAGTGGCCTGAAGTGAAGTGTCAGGTAGGTTGGCCAGAAAGTCACTCGGGCACGCCCACACTTTTCCACACTCTGGCCTAAGACCTTTCGGATGGAGCCTTCCTACTAGGCGCAGTCCAGCCATTGCAGACTCTCAGGACATCCCATGTTGATGTCTAAGCCAGTGAGAAAGCGGGCGCTAGCCACCTAGAACTGTACAGTGGTGCTTTTTGGCACGAAGCACTAAAGTCACTAAACAAGAAGGGAATTTCTCGAAACCGGAGACGCTAAAAATAGACCCTACAACAACCTAAATCTTACACGGCACCGTGCTATCCCAAGGAAACAACCCCCAATTTTGAGAAACTGCCCATATCTTATCTTCACTCGCCTTTGCATCAGTCTTGACCAATCAGCTGAACCGGTTCGGTCAGCTCAATCACCTCAGCCTTTCTCGTCCCCTGCCCTGGCTGCCCTTGCTTTTCTGCCGCCTTCTCTGCCTTCTTCCGCTCCTTCCTTGCCTTCCCCTTGGCCACTTCCTTTTCGGCAGCTTCTACTGCTTGCGTCTTGAAGACGGTATTGCCGTCTGCTTGTGCGGGACCGTCCAAAGTGTAGTGCTTCAGCAAAGTTGGAAGACTCGGTGTCGATGGCAGCGGGATCTTCCCCGAGCTTGACCAGCATTCTGGGCGCATGGACTGTGTCGCACAAGCCTGTTCGCCCAGCTCGACCTAGCAACTGGAAGATGGTTGCAGGAGAGCTTGCCTGGCATCATCCGTGACGTAGATCTGTGAGATCATGAAGTTGATGCCATATGCCAACTCCGAATCGGCGTACAGGAGCGGCAGATGCCCTCGAGCGGCAAGGTCTGCGATAAGCTGCGCATAGTCTGGGTACTTGACCCGCGTCTCCTTGCTGTAGACTCCGATGCCAAGGATGTAGAGAGTGAGCAGGTCCTCGTCCTCCTTGGCGAAGCTAAGCAACGAGATACGGTCGAAGTTTGGAGAGTCTCTCATGGAGTACTTGTGGAGAACTTTGCTCTGAAAGAGGTTGGAAGCTTTTTCGCCCATGATCTTTGGTCCAAGCGCAACTGGACCAGCGTGTCAGCCACGATGCTGCGGAACTTTCTTTTGCAGCTCTCCAACGCGGAAGGCGTCGCAACGACGGTCACGGTATCCCGCGAGAGTTTGCTCTTGATGAAGCTAGGAGACTCCGGATTTCCTGAAGGCAGTTCAACGCCTGTCACGTTGAACTCGCAAAAACTTGCAATCTTTTCGTCCGGAAGTTTCGAGAGCTTCTCCAATGCTTCCAAGGCAAACTTTTCTCTACGCTCGTTGATGACCACCTTCACGTTCTTCTTCAGCCGTTCCCGAAGAGTCTGAGCCCTCTTTGCATGCTCTGCCTGGCGACGCATCTCTGCAGCATGATCTGCAATGGAAGTCTTGTTTGTAGCCTGTTCGGCCTTCTTGGAGCTCTTGGTAGTCGCTTGACACTCGGTGGCACGCCTTGCCTTCGCCTCCTGCTTCTTGGCCTCCTTTCCAGCTTTCTCGGCTTTCTTCGAGAAGGCCTTGCTTCTGAAAGGTTGGCCTTCTGCCGTAGGAACCGCAGGCACTGCATCAACTGTTGGTGCAGCTAGCTCAGACAGATCGCAAGAGTTACCGATACTAGTATCTGCATTTGCCTGGAGAGCAAATGTCTCTTGCTCATCCATCCACTGCTGCTTGATGGCAGCCTCACCGAAGGTCATTCCAACTTCTTTGCCCAAGTGCTGGATTGTCTCATCTGTGATCATTCGGAGTGTGGAAACATCACGCTTTAGCAGGGCAATTAGCCTGCGAATGTCCTCCGAAGACTTGCACCCACTGAAGATGTGGAACTGCTGCTCTCCACCGTGGCATATCTTCCACGGCGCATTGAAGTTCAACGACGAGATTGCCGTTTGGCCGATGTGCCCATTGTACGCTCGCATTCTCGTATACATATTTTCGAAGAACTGCCGGCAAGGGACTGACGCCGAGGAAAGCACGACATGCTTTTCCTTCTCAAGGAGCTTCAACAGCTTGGCCGCACTTGCCAGATCTTCGCCTTTTGAGCCTGCTGACTTCGTGAAGTCGTCGAAAATGGCGACAAAGCTGGCCGATGAGTCCGGATCCACCAGGAGCTTACGAGCTGCATCTGTTGCGAGTATCGATTCCTGCGAGTTGTGAGTAGCACTTGTCCTTCGAAGTGTACCTTCTCTCTTCATCAAGCTGGTTGCTGAGGATGGAGTGCGCTTTCTGCTCACGGTTCCGGCGCTCCTTGTTCATGCTACCATTGGAGCACACGCTCAGATTCTTATGTTCAGTGGCGGCATACGCAAAATTTGTCACGCTTGTCAACTCTGGGTCGATCTGAAACAAGCTGTAGAGGAGTTGGGCAACTTCGAGCATGACTTGAGGCTGGGAGAAGACGCAAAGCAGCTTTGTCTTGAGGGTCCTCCTCAGCGCGCCCAGGCTGTTTCTGGATCAAGATTTTGGTCTTCGCACTTCCTGATAGCCGTGCTCCTCCTGGAGTAAAGGGCGCGTGCCAACGGCAGGATGGCGTACGTCTTGCCAGCTCCTTGGGTCGCGGCGTATGCAAGAAGAAACCCGTTTCGCATGTTGTCATCGTCATCGATGAACCTAATGAAGTCGAGCTGATGCTGGAACAGCAGAAATCCATATGAAGCATTTTCTTGTAGAGGAGCCTCTTCTCGTCACTCAACACCTTTGTCGCCTTGACCACGTCTGGCAGCTGCGCCTTATCATCGACCTGAAACGCCTGAACTTCCTCCTCCTCTGGCATCGGCGACTGGATCTGACCCTTCGGAACAAACTGTGCGTGAGGTTGTCCTGGCATGGTGAAAGTGCTGATAACACAGCAGCTGACGGTGCAGCCGAAGGGTGAATGAGCCAACTGTACTGGCTTTCCAAATCAGCTTGGGCCCAAGCAGGCTGTAGGCAGTGGTAATCAAGCAGCACGCGTGACTGGTAGCTAGATGTACTTC
This sequence comes from Symbiodinium natans, assembly GCA_905221605.1. Taxonomy (NCBI): domain Eukaryota; class Dinophyceae; order Suessiales; family Symbiodiniaceae; genus Symbiodinium; species Symbiodinium natans. The sequence goes on along the minus strand of CAJNDS010000846.1, from coordinate 512,616 downwards.
GTCTCAACGTCATGTCTCAATTCTAAATGCATTGGGCTCCCGGCCCAGCCACCCAGCTCCCAGGCCATGCGGAAGCGTGCCACGCCGCTTCGCTGCGGCACCAGGGCCTCAGGGATGTTCATTGAACCGATCGGTGCGTATGTCAGATTAGCCTTCGCAAGCCTGTTCGCCAGGCAGGAGTGTGGCCAGGAGTGTGCCAGCGAAGTCGCAGATGTAGACCTCATGCTTTGTTCACTTTTCAGCGCTTGTGGGCCTTCAGCCAAGGTCGGCTAAGCAACAAGTTACAGGGAGGAGGTTCCCCAGCAACACCGGGTGCTCAGAAGATCCCAGAGCCGCTATTGAAGCCGCCGCTATCGAGACCGGTTCAGATTGCCTGAGGTTTCAACATGTACCACATCATATGCACTGTAGTGCCAAGATTCACGCTGCGTTCGGCTCACCACTGACTTCACTTGTAATCTAAACAATGTCAAGAACAGACAAGGAAAGAAATCATAGGAACGTCGCCCTAGGCCCGCGGTCTCCACACCACACCACTGCCAGCTTCGCCCGATTCCCCCTTCCCAGCATGCGTAAGCTGCTAAACTCTAAGTGGCTGTACTGCGCATAACATTCAACCCTCAGCCCTACTTGTGAAGTGTCGGTCTTTCAACGTGTCGCAGAAAGCTGAGCATGGCCAACGCTAAGGCTACGGCAGCACCCAGTTCACCTGCAAAGACTCATGCTGTTTTGTGCCACGTAGCCTCTCGATGTATGGCCCCATGACATGGTCTAGGCTGCCTTCAAGCCATTTCTTGTCTCACCGTGGAAACAGTAGAGGTGTTTTTCGCCCAAACTGCGCGAAGCGCACAAAACAAGATGGTGGAAGCAAATAATCGTTTGAGGCAGCTTCACAGAAGTACAGCAAACCAAGAAACAGAAATTCCAACCTTTCCTTCCTATGTTCGAACATCAGCATTCTAATGAAGATTCTTGTTCTGTCATCAACCACCCACCGATCACCCGGTCGTTCTGCATGAATGAAAAAGTCCCAAGAAAGTGAATCTGAAAACAATAGAACAGTGAACCCCCAAGCTCACAGTATTAGGAGGGAAAGAGAGCGAGAGAGGAGAGAGAGAGAGAGATGAGAGACAGACAGGAAGAGGGTGAGAGAGGGAGAGACAGAGAGCCATCTAGTGCCCCCTTCCGCGCGGGCCTAGGTTCTCATCATCATCGAGGCGATCATCTTCTCGAAGATCTGTCACCTTCCCAGTGGCTGAGGGCTTTAGGTTTGCCGCCTCGCACTCTCGGCCACGGTGTCGGTATGGACCTTTCTGTGAGGTATGGCCTCCACAACGGCACGTGCAATGATGGAGAGGTTGCCCCCGCTGCCCGGAAACACTGACCTTGCGCTTTGCTGCAGAACGCGAACCAGAAACCGATTTGTGGATGACATACGAGGACAGAGGCAAGCTTGCGACGCAAACCTGCACGGTTCAGGAAGCTTCATGATGCCCTGCCTGGAACAGTGTTAACGAAAGTACACGCAAAGTCTTACAAAGTTCATCTAAGAATGAGTGCATGCCTCAGCAACTTTATAGTACTGAAAACCACTGAAAACAAATACAGACGTTAAAAGGTAAAAAAAGAAAAGCTGCGTTTTTTTCGAGAGCCCTCAGAGCACACGGCCGGAATATCAGCGAATGCGCTGGCGACCAAGCCACGGCACGGGCTGACCTTTCACTCTCAACGGTCCCGCGCTCTGAAAGCTGAAAGGCTGGGACAAAGTCAGGAGAAGTGTATGTCCAGTTGAGGCATAGACGTATCAGGAGAGGGAAGAGAGTCAGAGAGAGTGTGTGTGCGTGTACGCCCTGATTTTAAGCTAAGAGTCCGGACTTGACGTTCTGCTTTGCAGCATCGCAGCTCAACTTGCATGTGCTGCTCTGGACTCTATCAGGTGTTCTACGTGTCAGCCCTCAGCCAGCATGAAGACAGGACAAGAACTCATTGCAATGGTGTAGGCAGACACGTTCGGCAGATGGCCACCTTCGCAGTGCCAAAGGCTTCTTAGGGTCCAGGCCCTGTTAATGCACCGTCGTCGTATGGGACCTGCGCATCTCTTGAACAAGAACCATAGATCATAGGGCTCAACTCCAGTGGTACAACAAGGCGTCTCGTGAGAGAAGAACTAACAAACCGAAATCAATCATGTGAGATGAACCCAGGTTCCAAATGGAACTCCACGAAAACACTTTCGACCACCGTCGGTATGCCCCAAGCCAAAAAAACATAGCCCCAACTCCTCGCAAAAACGGGCACCGCCAAGGCTGCGACGAAGCCAGGCCCCGGCGCCCACTCGAAGCTTGTGGGCGCATCATAGCTCCCGCCTTGTTTGCCCAGAGATCTTTCAAGGAGCCAAGGCCAGGGTTTTTGGTTTTGGGCGACCCCCAAGCTCCGGACTGCTGTTGTCGACCTCCTGCCCTCCTGGAAGGCTCAAGCCGATCCTGGGCGACATGCTGCCAGGTTCGGTGCGGAATGCAAGTGGCGGCAAGCTGCAGGTGCCACCATGAGCTTCTCTCTCTCTCTCTCTCTCTCTCTCTCTCTCCCGCGCCATCCTCTTGCTACGAATGGGAAGCCTTCTCCACGGATACCAACCGATTCACACTGAGCACCGGGCTGGAACCAAGGCATGTCCCGTGAAGGTAAGCCATCCATGCAGCCAAAGCGCCCCAACTGACAGTTTTAGACGGAGCGTCATCAGACAGCGTTGGGATTCAGGCACAACTACAAGGGCCCAGGAACTCGTGCCACTCTGTGCTAGAAGAGCAGATTGATGGCGTTGGGGTTTTGTCTGAGCTTGCGAGAGCCTCCGGGAGTCACTACAGCTCAAGACTCCGCCATGCCTTCTCCTGGCAGTCTGGCGCGTCCGATTGCACCAGCAGTGGCTTTCGAACTCCTGCGCCAGTTGGAACTTGGAGCTACTTTGATGACAACTGGGATTAAATGTTGCTTCCCGGAGAAGTCAGGGGCTTGAGACGAAGGCATTGGGCTGCTGCATGCTGCTGCATTCCGAACTATCGGCATCTCAGCGTCATCAGGCCTGACCCTTCTTAGAGCTCTCAGTGGATCAAATCCTTCCAGGTTCTCAAATTGTAAGCACATCGTCCTTCTCCAACCACACGCCGAACCGTCATGGAGACATTTCGCTGATCGAAACCGATGTCGACCTTCGTGCAGTTCAACAGGCTTCTATGCCCACTGCTTGTGAACCAAGTTTGGGGGGAAACGCGTCGCTTGAGATACCCCAGGTACCAGATGCTATCCAGACATCTGTTGAAGGAGCCTCGGGCGCCTCAACAATACCAAGATTCAGACACTTCTGCATATGGGCCCCCACTGCTCGCAGCGGCTCGCGTGCTGCGAAGACAGGCTCCAGTGCCTGAAGTCAGGACTCAAGACTCAAGACTTGAGGGTTCACACGGCTTTCGCCACAAGTCTCTCTATGATCCACCTCCAAACTTCAAGACAACCTTCCTCGTGGGCGCCGTTGAAGCTTTGCAAAAGTACATGCCCAATACTGCTCAGCTCCAGGCTAAGCTCAGGGAGTCATAGTCCACAGGCTCGAAATACAGCTGGCGCTGCACCTCAGTACGAGAACCGGGTCCATGCAGCGGCAGCTTCCCTTCAAGAGAAGTCGGGCTCTGGCTGCATAGTCCAGCGCCTGACGCGCGGCATAGGCGGCTTCGAAGACCTCCCCACAAAGCTTGCATTCAGCAACACTTCGAAACAACGGCGCCATCAACCCACCAACCCCCACCCACCCCCGACAAAAAATCAAAATCGATACAAAAACCCCAAATGACAAAACACAACAACAAACACCAACCAAAACTACAAATTTCCGGGACTCCTGGGTTGCAAAAAATGTTCTCGTTGAGTTGAGTTCAGTTTTGCTGTTTTGCTGTGTTGGTTTTGACTTTCTGGTGTCATTGGCTTCGGTGCTTGTCAACTTTGTTATTTCATCGCTCGTGCTCGGACAAGCCACAGCAGTGTGTCGTCAACAAATCGTGTTACCTAGCTCCTGCTGGCAAGAACTGGTAAGTAAACTCCATTACTCGAGAACTAGTTGAGTTTTGCAGACCGTCGGCAAAGTGAAACAAGCTTCCTACTAACATCCATCTTTCAGTACCTGACAATGTTGTGACTATACGGGAGGGGAATGGAACGCTCTGCGTCTCATTGTAGCAAGGCTCGAAGAACTGTCAAAAGCGAAATAGTAAAAGACTGTATTGCCTACAGCTACATTATGCGCTCTCACACAACTTTCACATTACTCGTGATATCAAACATAAAGCCTTCCCAAACTGAAGATTCCTGTATTCACTCAAGACAATACTCAATAGTCCTGCTTCGTCTGCCAGGCATAATGTCGTGTTGTGGTCATGATAAGACCTCATCTTCACCAACAAGTGCTTCCTGTAAGGGGGCTCCCGGCATTTAAAGTTCTACCTAATCTCAAGAAGAAACGCAAGTCATTTGAGAAACTACAAGCCCAATGCAAGCACAGAATGAAGAAAGCCCTTATTGGTCTTGATGTCTTGCCAGCGACCGAACTGAAATCAAATGAAGAGAACCCCGTAATATCCGTCTCGAAAATATGTGAGAGCTCGTCCCAAACAAAACTGAAATAGCAAGACACCTCTTCGTTTTTGAGCACGAGCAGACTCATCTTTTTCGTACAAGGACGGCGGCAAAACTAAACAAAAAACTCAACCCGTAAAGGAAACAGCAGGGCCCCTCTCACGGTTAATATACCAAACAGCTCTTATTCTTTGAACGGAGCATCTTTATCAGAAGGAGCTTTTTTGGTGGTCACAAAGCCAACGAGTGCCTACGAAAGGTCTACGAAGGAGGTGTCATGTCATTGTCGCTGCATAAAAGTCGACAAGTCGACCTAAGCCCACAGAACGCAGCGGCTGAGTAAGAAAGGGACAGGCCTCAGCAGATTGCGATCCGACCTGCGACAGACCAGTGCACTTCCAGAACGGCCCACAAACACCTGATAGTGTTCTTGAGAGACCAGAAGCCGCTCTGCAGCCAAAGGGCCCGCTCTGCAGCGGCAACGATGTACCGCTCGCGTGCCTGGGTTTAATCACGAGAGCCAGCAGCTTCAGGACTTCAGGGGCCAGAAGGTTATTCGCTTGGAACCTTGGGCCGTTTTCATTTTGCAGAGCAGTGGGGCTGTGGGGCTGTGTCTTTATCGCCTGATGTCGTGGAACGTGGATCTTGTGCGGCCATCATGGTCGATGCGACTTCAGCAGGTGGAAGCCCAGCCCTCCCCCACCGACGAGACTGCTCGAGTAGATGCGTCGTCTTCCTGTCGCCTACCTGTCGGTGGCTATAGTACGGTCGATGGAAGGCTTTGCTTGGAGGCTAATGACACGCCAGTCATCTTCCTCCTGGATGTTGCCTGCCGCGTCCGCGGTGTCCCCACTCACTCTGATTCTTTTTTGGTTCGTTTAGGACCTGCATCCTGCTCCTAGTACCCTTCCCTACGGCACTCCGAAAGGGGAAAAAAAAACAAATTGCATTCGAATGGGTGGCTGTAATTACCGTGCAGTTCCTAGGCGGCTGATGCTGAAGGAGGAGCCTCCACACAAGTCTGATGGCGGAAGCGCTGGACGCCTCCCAAGCCAGCCCATTTCACTAAGGCGCACGCGAGGTCCACCTCAGCTCCCAAGCAGGGCATTCAATGAATGTAAATGTAAAGGACGCCACTGCCACAGTGCCACCTTGAAAAACTGTTACATGCAAGCTTGCGCACTGATGGTCGTGATGGGGCGGCAAGGTGGCGGCACACTTGGCGAACAGCTTTCTGCTTTCAGACCAGCTCGAGGCTCTGACGACAGTGCCCGTATATCTCAGCGCCACGATCATCAGCAGCACTGACACAGCGCCTACCCAAGACCTTGGACGAGGCCAGTGGTGCCTACCAAGCCTGACTGTAATGAAGAAACAACTGCGGCCCCGACAGCACCAAGCAGGCCACACCGCCGGCGGCAATTTGCACCTGCGGGTCTGTGCCCTTACGTCCCTTACAGTTGCGCAGGATCCACTTGGTGATCGCGATTTCGTTAATCATTAGCGAGTTGCCCACGCGAAGGGTCTGGCATCATCACACCAATGGCCCCAGCTGCCACAACCCTACGGAATCCTCGCAAGCCCGATTTCTGGCAGTTTTCGTGGGTCTCTCCCAGAAGTTCTAAGAGTGGGCTCCCAATTGAGGCTCAATTCCCAGCAACCCTTGACCGAGAGATGGCCTTGTTGGCAACGAGCCTGCGCTGCCAGCAGGGCAGAGTCTTCCAGAGTTGTTTTTGGGTTTCGGTTGGTTAGTCCTTGGTCTCCTACCCCACTGGACGAGCACCGGATGTGCCACTGACTTCCAGTGCGGAACCTTAACACAACCCCCAAAGCACAGGATCCGATTACAAGCCCTGCCTGTAGAATCTAGGGTATTTTGTTGAGGGCTTCAGCATCATCCCAGAGCAACTGGCCCCCAAGGATTCCCATCCCTGAGGCCGCACTGAAAACCGTCGCGTGGGCCTGCTGCTGCTGTTGGTGTCCCCGGAGCGCTGAGATCGCCGAGATCCCAACGAGAGGAGGGACTGCATGGAGCCACCTTTGCTGGCCAAGGACGATCTCCACCCGTCTGGGAGCTTCGAGCTAATGGTTTGGGGTGGCTGAGACTAGGTTTTCGGTTCAGGGGGTGCAGAGCTCCACATGCGTTTTGTGAAGACTACCACCCCGAACTCTCCATCCATGCCTCGTTTGAGCACAGCACGCACCATCTTCTTCTGCTCCTGCGAAGCTAGGGGGCACGCAAAGTCCGGCGATTGAACCTTCCAAACTTTACGCCCTACTAGGCTCCAGCACCTCAAAGTTCAGACCGGTGAGCTCTAAGCTCTAGAAGCCACTTCTGAAGTCTCGCGACACGGACCTTTGGACTTCATTTCAGCGGCTCCTTCTCCACGGAGTTGAGGGACGCTCTGCGGACCCCATCCGGGCCCGGACCCTGACAAAAAGACGGCCAATGAAGCTCCAAGATGCTCTTCAGAGGGCTGAGGGTTGTAAGTGGGTCGGGCTTTTGTCGGGTTTTGTCCAGGCTTCGGCTTAGGGCTCTGGGCCCTGAGAAGGCATCCTCTGGCAGCCGCTGTTGAAAGCTCTTCAATCGAAACCCTCCTGGACTCTAGTGGCACCAGCACCAAGTGTTGCAGGCTGTGCTCTGCATATGTGTATATATATATATATACACACACATGAGCCCCATTCCGCTCACATCCATTCCGTGGTTCCGTAGCGTTCACAAAGCCAAGGGTGCTCCATTTCCATGGAGGCTGGAGCAAATGCAAGTCAACTGGCCGGTGGATGGACTTGCTTTCTGGCTGCATGTGCATCACACACAATCACAATCACAGTCACAGTCACAACCACAACCACAACCACAACCACAATCACAATCACAATCACAATCACAATCACAATCACACACGCACACGCACACGCACCCGCACCCGCACCCGCGCACGTGCGCGCGCGCGCGCCACACGGAATGCCCTGATGGAGCATTGTGAGTGAGGTTTGCATGTTGCCCGTTGGCGTAGAAAGGCTTCCGAGTGGTTTGATAGCCCCCACATGACACGAAACGACACCCGAAGACATTTCCAGGCTCGCTGACGAACATTTCCGCTAGCAGACCTACATCCGTTGGAGCGTGAGTTCTGAACGTCTGGACGTGCGAGGTGAGCGAGGTCCGAAAGTTCGTTGAACTATGCTTCCCATCTGGCTCATGCGCAAAAGGGAACTGCAATCTGCAGGGCAAGTTCTAACTCGTAAGCCCTACCAAGCCCAAGACCCAGCTATGCAGCCCTACGAGTCGAAAGGTTTTCAAAAACTCGGCTGCGGTACCTCACTTGTGGGAGGCATGGTGGGCCACAGTCACCCCCACTGGGCTCAACGCGCTGACGGCATTCTGTGCAAAGCTTAGGATGCACATAGCGGGCCTAATGGGCTTCGTTCCTTCGGATTTGGGGGGGGGGGGGGGTTAAGGGGTTTAAGGGGTTTAGGGTTGTTCAGGGTGAGGTGAAGTTGCTTCACTTTTTGTGAGAGGGGTTTACGGTTGTCGCGGTTGTGCTTGGGGCTTTTGTTGATGGAGCACTCGGTCTCGGTGTTTTTTTCTCTTGAGCCAATAGCCCCTCCACTGGCAGGCGCCACATGGAACACGAACAGTCTGCATAGTGTGGATAGCGTGGATTCCCAGAAACAGACGTGATCTCCGACTGAAACTGAACGGCCGGCGGTTGGGGTTCCTCTTCCTGGTCTCCACTGGACACGGCTCCCCGAGGCTTTGAGCATTGGGCAGGCCGATCTTGCAACGGCTTGCACGGCTTTTTCCGCCTTTCTCCGATTCTCCGGCTGTGCCGTCTAGCTCAGGGCTGGCAGGGCAGGAAACCCTCCCTGCCTTTCCAGCATCCCCTATCAAGCCATGACCAAGATTACAGGACCTCTCGGAGCCAGAATGTCGGGATCAAGGAGGCGCTCGTTCTATTCGGCTGCAGATATCTGGGGCTTTCAGGTGAAACCTATTGTGAAACAGTTGAAAAAAAACAATTTGGTTGTGCAACAGCTGTGGTGACGAACCAATGTGCTGATTCTTTGTGTTCTAGTTGGAATGGTTCCTTCGAGTCTCTCAACACCCAGCAACCCTACCATACCTTTGCTGCCAAACTCTTTGGCAGTGGGGTCAGAGAATTTTCTGAATCACCTAACTCATAATTGCATTGAAATTTCGAACTTCGCCCATGGGTTTGAGGGGGGGGGGGGTGTTGGAACCGAGCTCAGACAGAAAAAACCAGGATCAATGATCAACCCTTGGCAAAGTCAGTTCTCAAAAATTTGATGGCAAAAAATGTTCGCATACCAACGAGTTAAAGTTGCGCATTGGTTCTGCCCTTTGGTGCCCGAGATGGTCAGGCAAGCCCTCAGTCGTTGTGGATGTCATCGATCTTCTTTGCAATCGCCTCACATGATGCTCGCTGGGGCCTTTAATCTGTGCCCCCTCTCCAAGATCAGGGCCCTGGCTCCAGCAAGCTTCACCTCTCATTGCTGCGCGCTGAGGTTGAGGTCCAATGGGGTGGGGATGTGGTGGAGAGAAACAGACAGACGATGGACAGACAGACGGACGGACCAACAAAGGGTCAGAGAGCAAGAGAGGGAGAGAGAGAGAGAAGGGAAAAAGACACGAAGAGAAGAGTAAGACATTAAGAGCGTAGAAGAATAAAGAGAGAGAGAGAGAGAGAGAGAAGAAGAGAAAGATAAATGTAAAGAAAGGGATGAAGACGAAAGGCAGGATGGCTCTTTCTGATTCTGCTTGAACTTTGGCTGAGGGAAGCCTTCAACAGAAAAGGGAGGACCAACAGCTGCGAGAGTTCAGGCTACGTCCAGTTGTGCACAACGCAGCTAGTTCGAACTTCTATCTATAGTTGAGAGCCGCTATAGCCTGGACAAGCGGCACCTCAACCACGGCAGCCTCTGAAACATAATGTTGTTCCGGTCGATCATCGTTCTAGCGGTTGATGCGAACTGCCGCAACAAAAGCAACACTATATACCAAACGCCTTGACTAACCTTGACCCATCATGCCATCCAGCCGCAAGCTGGAAGTCGGCCGAACGCTTCTGCTCCGGTGGGCCTTGTGTTGCAGTCTCGTGGAAAAAATCCCAGCCTACACTCAGGCGACGTGCAACTCACCCAACGCTGTTGGAGTCTTTGATCGCATGCTTCCCGAGCTTCCGACTCGCATCCTCGTCGGACTCGTCAGAGTCATCCTTGTCACCTTCAACTGACACGAATGCATCCTGATATGGGCCGCTTCTTTGAAGTTCCACAGACGCTTGAAGCTTATGCATGCACTAAGTGATGCTTGCCTTGAAGTTCCCAAGCCCACACAACAAGCAGTTGCACGTATGCTGGTGTTCGAGTGTGCACCTAGCTTCCAAAAGGAGGGCGGTATATAAGGTGCCATACTCCCCAAATAAGGCTTTAAAAAGGACCTTGAGGGGAATATGTGCCCATTACACC